>CM064872.1:29759102-29950778 GCA_032719365.1 Prinsepia uniflora | reverse complement strand
AAGCCACTTGAGCTCCCGAAAGGCCTAGTGCCTAGATAGGTGTGTGCTTACACCTTTAAGGCACACCATCATCCCTCTCCCAGACCATTCCCCTCGCATGAAATGTGGGATTGTTCACCGTTCCTTCCAGGACACGGGTCTTACACCCATCTGATTGGCATATATACCATGATTTTGGGATCCAATATTTGTTCATCTTCCTTTTTCCTCACACCCAAAACCCACACACAACCCACCCCAAAACCTCCATCACCATCCCCTTTAGCTGAGACCAGAGAGGAAGAGAGACTGCGAGTGAGTGAGTGACTGGGAGATGACACAGGACGAGGCAAGGGCACCGTGGACGACGACGGAAACCACAGAACAAGGTACCCGAAACCCATTTTGGACTTTGAAATTGGTTTTCGATTTTAGACGTTTGGGAAGGTTTCTAACATTTGGGTTGTGTTCATGTGTCTGTACAGATTGGAGAGGCTGAGATTGATAAGAAAGCAAGGTTGTAGGTGGTTGTCACTGTTCAAACGTTTGGAATGTATAATCTCGACCCTTTTAGCTAATTCTGGGTTCATAGATCTCTTATAGGGATCAAGACGATCACCTAAGAACAAATGGAATCGAAATGGTTCCCACAGATCCTGGCGTGCTCTAGTAGCCCTGAGAGGGTTTAGGTGTATCCCTGATCTAGCACGGGGTGTCAGACGAGAACATGGCACATCCCGTTTTATCCACGGAGGATTGGGATAGGTGGTGTCAATGTCTGAGTCGTTACAACCTACCTTCCTTAAAGAAATTTTGTCATCAAAATTTAAATAGAAATGACACCAAGGAATTACAATCATAAGCTCGTGTTTTTTAACAGGGGTAGTCTAACTAAACCACATGAGTAACTAGGGTGCTGGCTCGACATTGCTTGGGCCATGTCTAGGAACCACACTCAATACATAGTTTAGATCTTACTGCACTTTCCAGGAACTGTCCCCTACTAGCCAGAAAAAACTGATCATTAACTCAAGCACTAAATACAACACCTAACAATGAACTTGTTCTTTCGATTCTCATTCCTCAAGACTTAAGTAACTTAACCGTCACCTAAGGTGAATGTAAATTACAACCACTCATGTTTCGAATCTTGTAACCACATACCATAGTACTTGGAACCATGTCAACCACAAAAATTTCTTCAGCCAAACTAGCCCCCACATTTCCACATCTGTAGGCATCAGATAACACAACTTACTCAGACACAATTATTATAACACAACCTACATTAGTCTAGGACAAGTCTTGCTACCCGACTGCTCATCTTAATAGCTAACCTGCAAAAGCTATCTCGGGAGATATAGCACTCACATCCCAAGTCACATGTGAGTACTTATCACCATTTTAACAATATAGCTTATAAGGTAAATCACACCGACCCTATAGCTAGGCTAAGCCAAGTCACAATTTGAGTACCGATCACTCTACATACTAGCACCACGTACAAGCTAATATCTCGAACATCAACTATCTAAGGACATTGTTAACACTAATTATCAAAGGAAACATATTTCCCTAATAGTAGGCACTATTTATGGTTGAAACTGTAACGACCCGTCCCAAATTTCATGGTTAGATTAGTGGACTAATCACGGTTAGTGAGGCTAATCCGTGATTAATAGAGCGAATCGGACGAACGATGCGAAATGACCGTTTTGCCCCTGATGGTGGCAAAAACGTTGACTTTTCAATCGGGCGGTCAAATGGACTTTGACCGATGACCGTGACGTAGTTCGTGACGTCACGAGTTCATAGACAGGTGCACGTTCATTCCGACATTTGAGGAGGAAGTTATGACGTTCGGGAAGTTTAGGGGCATTTTGGTAATTTGGGTGAATAGGAGGTCAAAAGTTGACTTTTTGACCGGGAGGTCCGATGGCCGAGGGCCAAGACCGTTACGTAGATAAGGACGATACGAATCCGTAGACAGGCGGCACGTCGAATTCGGACGGTCGACGGCCGAAGTTACGGTTCACGGAAGTTCCCAGTTACTATTCACGATGGCACGTTTTACGAGACAAAAAGTGCAGTTTTGTCTCTAGTGGGCCCAGATATTTAATGGAGGCCCAATGGATGAGTGACACTTGTCACCCATCCACTGGCCAACCTCACCCACTCATGCACCAAACCCATTCACCGTGCATCCATTTCTTCCATTTTTCCTCCATCCATTACCCGATCCCATTTCCAAATCCAACCCAGCCAACCCAACCCCATTTCGGCTAGGACTGAGGACAGAGTGAAGTGAGGATGGTGAGGACGTGGTGGCCGGCCCAGGACGGCGCCACCGTGCACGGTTGAGGCCAAACCCGAACAGGTAACCCGGTTACCCATTTTCTCCCTTTTAATTGATTTTGATGTTATGGTTGCTTTGGACGATTAGGATGAGTTAGTTAGGTTGCTAGTATGATTTTAGGACGGTTTGGAGGGTGCTTCACGGCGGAGGAAGCCGTGAGGGTGGTCGAGAAAAACAGGGCCGTGAGACCCTTTAATTTTGGTTAGGATTTAGGAGGTTTTTCCTAGTTTTCTTGATTAGGATAGATTGGAAATGAGAAAATAGGAATTTAGGAATTGGAATGGAGGAAATCGGACCAAAAATGAGGGAGAAGAAGGCCTGGACCGGTTACGCCGGTCCAGTTGCAGAGGTCGGACCGGACCGGCCGGCCCAGACCGGTTCGATCGCTGGGAACGACGCACTGTTCACCGGCGCGTGAGCCCACGCGCAGGGGCCTTCGGGCGGCGCGTGGCAGCACGTGGTGGGGTTTCTGGGGATGTGTCCCAACATACGAAATCATTTATTCGATGTAACGAACATTTTGGGACTGGTTTCGTGTCGATCGGACACCGTCTCGATATGTTTCGGGGCATCGGAAGGTTTAGGTTCGGGATTAAAAATAGTTAAAAATACGGGAAAATTACGGGGCTTTGGTAGGAGGTTAATTAAGTAGTTAGTAACCTTCTATTACGATTTGGACAGGTTTGGGAGTCCCGGTGACGGTGATCGGCTAGGGGAGCCGTATGGCACGCAAATCGAGGCGGCAGCTCGGACGGTCTGTGAGTGGACCTGTTTTCTAAATTGGTGCATGCATATATGTTTATTATATGTTTTATTACTTGTTTGATGATGCCATGGGTGCATTTGTATGTGGTTACGTATAAGCACGTATTTCGAGGTTTCGGCCTTATACGGTGCTTATACGGGTCTGTATTTCTTTATTGATTTAAATGAACTGAATTTGGATTTCAAAAATGATAAACTCGGGTATGAGACCCATTTGGTTTTGTCTCGGGCATATGACCTCAGATTCCGGGCACGGTGCCCAGTTGGTGACCTATGTTCGGTACGAGACCCAGTCACTTTACGGTTTTGATTTCAGGTCAGGAACCTTAAATGGATTTCCCGGTTCATGACGGTTTATGGGAACCGGCATGAACTCTTAATATGGTATCATGGTTCATGACGGTTTATGGGAACCGGCATGAACCCTTGTTGGTTATTACGGTACATGACGGTTTTTGGGAACCGGCATGTTACCTGGTTATGTTATTACAGTACATGACGGTTTACGGGAAACCGGCATGTTACCTAATTATGGAATATTATGGATCATGACGGTTCAGGGGAACCGGTCCATGAATGTTTATGTTATGTATATATATGTTCGTCTACCTTCCTTTACTTCTATTATCTCCCTCCGGGGAGGGTCGTTGGCCTGGGTGGACCCCGGAGTAGTCACGGAGCACCGATTGAGTGGAGTCACCCCCCAGTTGGGTTCCTTACTCTCAGGAAGGCTATGGTTACTATTACCTCAGGTAGGGTCAGTGGTCTACGGACATTGACCTTGACTTGAGATGACTCGGATTGAGACCCCGGGTAGCGCGCGCGTGGCTTTGGATACCGTGACAGGGTTGGTTGTGTGACTTATATATATGTATGTGATGGATATATGAATATGATATGTGGTGTGTACAGGTGTGCACAGGATTTGGGCAGTGGCCCGTATGGTCGTTTTTTATTGTGGTCCTTTCGACCTTAGTTTATATCTGCTTTGGGCTAGTCCCACATATGGTTGTTTTGGATAAATGGTTTTCGAATGCATGCATGCTTTTTTAGTGGAGGGTACAAATGTCTTCCTTATTAAATGTTTTTATAAACTCTTGTTTTGTCACTCACAGTTTTTAATGTTTTGACTGCCCTTCAGGTTGACATCAGATGTGGACTGTAGCAGAGACCGAGATATCACATGCCTCCTCCGGATCCTGGCGTACTCTGATAGCCCGGGAGGGCAAAGGACGAAAATATCCCTTGTCTGACACTTCGTGTCAGACGGGAGCAGGGTCATCCCGCACTAATCCCGGGGGGGATTGGGATGGGTCCTGTCAGAAACACTTGAACCTCATTGTAACGACCCGTCTAAATCCTGAGATTAATTAGACTTAATTATGGATTAGCAGGGCTAATTGAGGATTAGTCAAGGATTATCGGACGTTCAGGGTGAAATTACAATTTTACACCTGAACAAGGGTAAAAAGTTGACTTTGGACCCGAGAGGTCCAGTGTATGAGGACCGAGGACCGTTACGTGGATCGAGTCGATACGAGTCCTGTAGACAAGCGGTTACGTCGAAATCAAACATTCGACGGGAAAGTTACGGGTCACGGAAGGTCCGAGGCACTATTACACGTTTTACGAGTGTCACTAATCCATTGATCACCTAACACACATACATGCATATCCATGCCCTTTCTCATTTGATTGACACAAACAACCCGAAAGCCCCAAACCAAACCCTTCCCCTTTGATTAAGTTTGAGGCCAAGAGAGTAAGGCTGATAGGGGGGAGGGGGATGATGATGGCTGGTCGAGGACATAAACTGTCATGGGCGACGGTGGAACCACGGGGTAAGGTTTTACCGGAGAACCGCATTAATTCAAATTTTGGATTTTTGGATTTGAATGTTTTGAATTGGTTCTAATGATTGGATGATGTTTGTGGGAGTTGTACGAGTTGTATGGGGCTGGAATCGGTGGCTTAGTGTGGTCGGAGACAGCGGAAATAGAGGAGGAAACTGGCCACAAAGTTCGATCCCCCTTTGAAATTGGAGATCGATAGGGAATGATGAGACAAGGAGGTAGGAATTGAAAGGATGGAAAACGGGTTGAAAATGGGTGAGATATGGCACTGAACTGGTTACGCCGGTTCGGTTGGACAGGCGTTACAGTTGAAGACCGGTCTGCACGAGGAAGACGACGCACTGTTCCCTGACGCATGAAGCCCACGTGCAACGCCTTCTTGGGCGGCGCGTGGGGCATTTCCTGGGAGAAGCGGCCAACACATAAAATCATTCCTTTTGATGTAACAAACATTTTAGGACAAGTTTCGAGTCGATCGGACACCGTTTCGGGGTAATTTTGGGTGCTCGAAGGTTTAAAGCCTATGTAAAATACGTTTAAAAATCCTAGAAAATTAGGGGGCTTTTATGAAAGGTTATTGAAGTAGTTAGTAACCCTCTAGTATGATTTGGACAGGTCCGGGAGTTCTAGTGACGGTGATTTAGCCAGGGAGACTTATGTCACGTATATCGAGGCGACAACTTGGACGGTCTGTGAGTGGACCTTACTTTCTAAATATGATGTATGCATAACTGTTTTCTATATTTTATGACATAACCTATCCCAATCCCCCTAGATTAACGTGTGATGTGCCATGCTCCGTCTGACACGAAGTGTTAGATAAGGGATAATACATACCTCAAGCCCATACGGGCCTCTTAGAAGCGCGCCAGGAACGGTGGAGGAGTGCGATGTCTCGGTCTCTACTCTAGCCCGCATCCGTGATCAACCTGAAAGGCATTAAAACCATTAAGAACTGTGAGTGGACGAAAATCAATAAGTTTAAAAACACATTTCATAAAGATATTTATGCCCTTCACTAAAAGTATGCATGCAACGAATATCAGTAATCAAAAACATTTTCTCAAATAAGCCATAGGGCCTTAGCCCAAAACCGTAACTCTCGAAACCAAGTGTGGGAACTCAGCCCAAAACAGTAGAATCCAATATCCGTAAATCCAAAACAAGTGGGCAGTGGGCCCACTACCCAAATCCATAAACACAAATCCAACTGAAAACCATTTCATAGATCCAATAGTCCATATTTACCACATAACCATCTCCGGCAATCCCAGATGCCTAGCGTCCCAGACGCTTGACGTCCTAGACGTCATATCTTCACGGTATAAGCAACGCGTGCTACCCGGGTCTCTCCGGGTTATATCTCTGGCATTCTAGATGTCTGACGTCCCAGACGTCTAATCATAGCATTCATGCTTCTGAGTCACCATACAGTCCGGTAGCTCCGTATAATGACCCCTCGCAGGCAATGCACCTTGACTTCCCCAGTGTCCCAGACACCTGGAGGATACCATCACATATCCTCGTATCAAGATGGTATATGGAAAATAGTTTTACAAAGTCATTTCAAAACATCTCAATGGGCCCTGCCTGAAATCTCCATAAAACATCACAAATCCATTTAGGGTCCCCGACCCGAAATCACGTTTATGAAACATAGGGTTCCAGACCCGAAATCACATTTATAAAACTCAACGGGGCCTCATGCCCAATTTTGTAAACCACTGGGCCCCCGACCCGATCACATGACTCAAAAGGGTCTCAGCCCAATTTTGAAAACCAAATGGGCCCCTAGCCCCATCACATAATTCAAATGGGTCTCATGCTCGAATTCATCTTTCCAAAACCAAAACCATGCCACATAATCATTATCGAATTCACATTCACATAGTAATAGCATAAACTCGTAATCCTTGAAAAACGTGTAAATACGGGATTACCTCGAAATATGTGCCATCATGTAGACCACCAGTGCCACAATAATCATTATAGAAATCACGTATGTAAAACATATAAAATAGTTATTCATGCATCACAATTTAGAAATTGAGGTCCACTCACAGACCGTCCTTCGCTGCCGCCTCGATACGCGTTCTATAGGCCTTCCCGGGCCCCACCATTATCACCGGGACTTCCAAACCTATCCAAATCACACTAGAGGGTTACTAACCTCTTCATTAACCTCCTATTAAAGCCTCGTAATTTTCCCGAATTTTAACTGTTTTTAAATTTTATCCTAAACCTTCGGGCACCTAGAAACATATTGAAACAGTGTCCGATCGACACGAAACCAGCCCCAAAATGTTCGTTACATCAAATAGATTATTTCATGTGTTGAAAGTTTCCCCAAAAGGCCCCTCACGCACCCCCATGCCCTCCCCAAAGCCCTTGCACTTGAAACCCACGCGCCGGGCACTGTTCATCATCTTCTCCATTAAGCAGACTGGTCTGATCGGTTCGGTTCGATCTGACCGGTCCAACTGGACCAGCGTGACCAGTTCGGGCCTGTATCCCTTGTGTTTTCGATCCAATTTCTTCCATTTTCATTCCTAAACTATTCTCTAAACATTAATAATCTTTTTATTATTTTTAAATAGGAAAAACGAGTCTAAAAAATTATACCTTGGATTTCTTCATTGAACCGGCCACCCACCTCGTCGGTTTTCAAGGATTCCGGCCACTTTTGGCTACCAAAACAAGCCCAATCGTCTTCTAGCAACATTAGAAACATCCCCCAATTAATGGAATCGATCTACCCTCACTAAGTCCTGCGTTTCCATTTTTGAATTCAAAAACCACAGTTTCGGCCTTACCTCAGGATTGTCACCACCTTGCACGACGGTGCAAGCTCTGGTCGTCAACCTCCACGTCTCATCTCACTCTCACTCTTTCATTCATACCACACAAACAGATAACAGGGATTGGAGGGCTATATGGAATGGATGTTCGTGTTTTGTAGAGAATGAAGGAGGTGGAAATGGTTGCACTGGTGGGAAGAGAGATGTGAGCGGTGAGTTAATTAATTAACTAAATAAACAAGTGACCAATGGACATAGATCCATCATCTAGGGAAAAGTAACCAATGGGATGAGTGACACTTGTCGCTCATCCAAGGCCCCACACAAAATATCTTCCCAATTGGATTTAAGTAATATTTTATTCGATTCTCGAAACGTTAAATCCCCTATTTCGCTCTCGTGACCATAACTTCTCTGTTCGACGTCCAATTTTGGCGTCCCGCCTGTCTATGGATTTGTATCGACTCGATCTACGTAATGGTCATAGGCCCTTAGCCATCAGACCTCCAGGGTCAAAAGTCAACATTTTACCCACACCCAAGGGCAAAACGATCATTTTACACCGTCCGGTCGATTTCACTCAACTAATCACTGTTTAACCTCACTAATCCTTAATTAGTTACTAATCTAATTCCGAAATTCGAGACGGGTCATTACATTTTAAATACATGATTTGAGATGCCTTGAGTGCATTTGATTGTGGTATTTAGTATTTACGTATTTGCATGTATTTCGAGATTTCTGGTTTTATATCGTACCTATACGTGCTATGTTTTCTATGATGGTTTAATGAAATGGTTTTGGATTAGAAATATGGAATCGGGCATGAGACCCATTTGATTTACGAACTCTCGGACTTGGAGTCCATTTGATTTCATGAGGCATCAGGCTAGAGGCCCATTTGGTTTCCATGATCGAGCTTGAGGCGCAGTTGGTTATGATATCGGGCGTGAGTCTCATAGTGGTTTATAAATGTGATTTCGGGTTTGGAGATCCTAAAATGGAATTTGAATTTGAGAAATTGGTTTTTTGGATTTACGGCGGTTTTATGGAAAATCCGGGCATAACCCTTTGAACAGTTTTGAGATGATTTATGAAATAGTTTTCCGTATACCATCCTAATGAGTGGTTGCCCTCTAGATGTCCCGTAGTATCCTGGAGTGGCGGGTTGTCTCCTCCAGACATCTCGTAGTATCTTGGAGTAGTCACGGGGCATTTCCAGTGAGGGGTCATTGCACGGAGCGACCGATCCGTATAGTGACTAAGGAGTAGGATTGCCAGAAGTTAAAACCTCCCCCCCCCCCCCCCCCCCAAGAAGGGTCATTGATATGCGGGTCATTAACCTGGGTGAAACCTGGGGAGACTTGGGATTGAGACCCTGAGTAGCACGCGTTGCTTGGAACCGTGACGGTGTGGATTGTGACATCTGGGATGCCGAGAATTGGATTTGGGTTGAGTTCCCACGTGATTTGATTTGGGCAGAGCCCTACGGATTTGTTTTGGGCTGAGTTCCCATATACTTTTGTTTAGGATTTTGAGCTAAGACCCTAATGGTTTAATTATTGATAAATGGTTTGATAACTGGTTTTTGAATGCATGCATGCTTTTTAGTGAAGGGCATAAATGTCTTTTCGTGAAATGTATTTTTTTAATTAAATTATTTGTTTCGTCCACTCACAGCTTTCAATGGTTTTAATGCCCTTCAGGTTGATCGCGGATGCGGGCTATAGTAGAGACCGAGACATCACACTCCTCCTTTAATCCTGACGCACTCTGGAAGCCCAGTTTGGGCTAAGGGTTGAATTATCCCTTGTCTGACACTTTGTGTCAGACGGGAGCATAGTACATCCCTCGTTAATCCTGGGGAATTTGGGATGGGTCGTGTCACTCATAATCGAACACAACCCTTGACTTACATTCCAAATCAAGAAATTACCAGTTAGACATAATTACTTATATACCATATCCACAAGGTGCCATACTCACGTAAGACCTTTAACTTAACTCCACAATAACATAGCTAAAACTTGGGTGTGTACCCACAACTTGAATTCCTTTCGGACTCCTATATATCACTTAAGTTGGTACTCAAAATTTCACTTTCCAACTTCTTTTTGAACTATAGTTCTCAATTTCACTCCTTTTAAAGTTCAAACCAATATTCTAACTCATGTTCGAGTCTTATCGATGTCTGACCCATTGCACCACTGACCATTTCTAGACATAAAGAATGGTCATCATTATTCACCCTTTATTCAAACATAGGGTTTCCAGGAAGGTGCTAGATTCCTTATCTCCTCAATTCCAAGTACATAACCACAAATCCCGAAACAAAATCATACATTTTTTCCAGTTTTTCGTTTCCTATTTCGTATCTGCTAAACCACATAACACGTCCATCACATTTCCGAATCTGCATTGTCTTTTGAGATAAGAGTCTATTTGAGGACGACTAGCTATGCTAACATGTAACATCTTTCAGAAAAACCTTTGCACATTCTGTCAGAATTCTAATTAGCAACTGCACACAGTCTCTTAGCCTCATCAATCAACTATTCATAAATTATACCATATGAAATTTTCCTTAGACAATACTCACTAGTACACTCATTATTCCTAACTAGTTTCACCCATCTTTGTCATCTCAAATTTTTGATCCTCTTAAGTTCTCTAGATGGAGAAATGCTTTATCCTTATATGGTCCATGCAGTATTCTATTTTTATCTAAGGAATTATACCTTCGAGCCTTTAACCACTATTACTAACTTCAAATCGTATGTGGAATAATTTGACTAAAAAATTACGTACATAACAATCGTTTTATCTGCAAGCCACCACAATTTTATAACCATATAAGCATACAGTGAAACATAAACAACAAACAAGCAAGTCTCAATCCACAACTCATTGACCATGAGACCACAATAATCACTACACACTTTTAAGAAATCTTTATAGCATGTAATAGCAAAGATCTAAGCACCCACCTCATGGTCACCTCCTGTAACCTCCATTTACACTAATCACACGTAACAATGTACTCGGGCCTTTGGGTACAACACAAGTTCTTGTATCATCCAAAATTTGATCAATGAACTATTTGATTTCCGGGGATTTTTTCCTTCAATTACCCTAGATCCAGATTCCCATTGTCATCTTCCTTATCGATGGATCAACAACTACAAGCATACTTAGCCTTTTGGTAGTGTCCACCAATCTCAAAACTTTCTAACTTTCATTACTCCTAATGGATCACTACTTCAATTTTTCTTAGGATCCATATTAATTTCATCAAGTAGCAGTACATACTTTTATGATTTCATAAACATTGCTAGAATATCGCTTAGCCAAACAATACCACTTGAAACTCATAGTAACCTTAGCTAAATTGTCACCTCCTTAGCTAATTTGTGGCAATTGGTTCACAATTCGATTTCCAAAAAGTATCTAACCTTTAACAATTCATTTATCCAAGATAGATGGGTATTTACCTTATACTCATCATCTTATCAAACTACTTGAGTTTAGCACTCAACTTACTTCTATGCTCAACAACAAGAATTACCGGGCTCATAACAGTGCTTCGATGACAGTACCCATCCCTAACTACCAAGAAAATCGGACCGGTCCTGCTCCTGTTTGACAGAAACCTTGTTAGACAAGGGATAAATGCAAATCCCGCTAGTTCATGCCTCTGCCTCTTGAGCCTCGATTTCCTTAAAACGACCCTAGATGTAACGACTCGGATCTCGAGGAAATGTGAAATTAGAAAATTTAAGGAGGAAAGGACGATTTTTCCCCTAGGTCAAATAGTTGACTTTTTTTTTGTTAAAGTCAAAATGTTGACTTTTTGATCGGAAAAGTTTTTAGTGATTTCGAAAATTCCATGGTCTTGGCTTCCTGAGTACGTTGGCAGGAGGCATGCTAGAAACAGAGTTTGAATGGTTTTGTTTTGGGTATAAGATGTGTAGGGGCAATTTGGTAATTTATTTAATAGAGGGAATTTTTGTAATTTTACTTGTGGGATATTTTTTTGTGGCTGAATGGGACAGGGACAAGTGCCCCTTATCCCTTATGCCCTTGTGCACCGACTTAGACTTTGGGTGTGTGTTGTGTGCAATGTGTGTGTTTTATGTGTGTGTGTGTGTGTGTGTGTGTGTGTGTGTGTGTGTGTGTGTGTGTGTGTGTGTGTGTGTGTGTGTGTGTGTGTGTGTGTGTGTGTGTGTGTGTGTGTGTGTGTGTGTGTGTGTGTTGTATTCACAGCCAAGAGGGAAAATCGAAGGGGAAAAAGAAAGAGCCAAGTGAAGAGAGGGAGAAACAGAAAAGAGGAAAAAGAGAAGAGGAATAGGAGAATGGGAGGAAGAGATCAAAGAGAGAAGAAGAGTCGCAGGGGTTGCTGGTTTGAAAACCCATCGAGAACACGTGAAGGATTTTTGGGTCGAGGGTTTTCCAACCCATTTTCGACGTTTATTCTCGAACCCAAGACCCCAGAAAACATCCCTAAATTCCTGCTACCTCATTGAAGCTCTGATGTGTGAAGTTGGATGTGAAAATGGGAGATTGGGTGACGAGTTTGGGTATGCTTTCTTTGAGGTTTGATTAGAAAGATCTATTCCTAAGCTTCAGTAGAATAATTTAGTTAAAATAAGGAAAAAAAAAGACTAAGAATTGAGTGAAAAAAGTCGGGTTGGGTCGTCGGGTTGGGCGACCAAAATACAAGTAAATCGGGTGAAGAAGAAGGTGAACATTAGTTACTGTAGCAGGCGCGTGGCTCCTGCGCTTGTCTCCCACGCACAGACACTTTGGGTGGCTTGTGGGGCGCGTGAGGGGGATTTTCGAGGTATGACCACCTTAAGTTTTTATCCTTTCGATGTAACGAACATTTTGGCATAAGTTACGAGTCGATTGGACACCGTTTCAGGGTAGTTTCGAGTGTTTGAAGTTTTAGGGTTCGTTTTAAATCCATTCAAAAATCTCAAAAAATTATGGGATTAAAATAGAGGATAATTGGGATGGTTAATGACCTATAGTTATGATATTTTGCAGGTTCTGAGATTCTCAATAATTACGAAAATTCGTGCAAAGCTGGATTAGACGATACAAACGGTGTAAGAGTGAAATTTCTTTCCCTAAACTATTTTGCATGCATATTTATATGATTTAAATGGTTTTCTATGTAATTTTTATGATATTGTGTGATTGGAAATTTTATCAAAATTTTCTGTGATTTATGAATATTTTATTGAACTTTTTTCAAGGATTTCCATAAACTATGTTTCAGATACCTTTGTAATTGGGATTTCGAATTGAATGTGAATTGTAACATGAAATAAGGTGATTTTGGTGTATTTATGATCTTTCTTATGATTTCTGAATGATTTTTCGTTGAAAATACTATTTATGCACGTTTTACAAGATACATCGTATAACTTGGTTTTTGGCTTAGGCCCGGGTCTCTGGAATAAGGTTTTAATATGTAATTGATGTGTGTGTTAAATGTATAATTCTTTGGTGATGGTGCACTAGTGATATGTTGATGGTGATTGACTTAGGATGTGAAATGAGTAAGTGTTCTTGGTATTCGTGATATGGAGTTGTGGTATAAGCATATGTTTCTCGGAACTTGTGATGTGTGAAATATTATGGAGACTATTATTGTGTGGGAGACTCAGATGTTGAGCCAGAGGCTTCGAATCCTGGATGAGTATGTGATGGCCTATGCGCAGTGCACTTGTGATATAATGATTGAGATTGTGCTTGTGCTTGTGCTTCGAGCATGGTTTGGATGTGATTGATTGTGTACGAGTACTATGATGATGTGAGTTGACTATATGTGAAATTTGTGGTGATGTTGGATATGGATTGATTATGTGTTATTGATGTGACGAGTCATGATGTATGATGTATGTGTGGTTATGCCTATTGGTGAGTTGGTCTCGGACGTCGAGTCGGGCTCTTTTCTTGAGACTAACACGATTCAGACGTCGAGTTGAGCTCCTTTCTTGATTCGGGTCCCCACTTGGATGGCGAGCTGGGATCCTTTCTCGGGTGGTGTACCTACCAGTAGTGTATTGGTTTGATGATCCACAATCGAAACAATATCCAAACATAGTTTACGGATAACCTCGAAAAACGCATAATAAAATATTAATTAAATATTCGCAAAATCACTGATAATCATATAAACTACTAAACACTCCAATATCATCAAAATCATATAGAAACACATTTAAATCATGTAAGTATGCATGCATAATAGTTTAGAGAAAGAAAGTCCACTCACACATCGTCCATATAGTTGAATCCCACTTTGCACGCATTTTCGTAATTTTGGGAATCTCAAAACATATCATAAATCACATCTATAGGTCATTAACCATCTCAAATATCCTCAATTTTAATCCCGTAATTTTTTGGGATTTTAAATATTCAGATAGTCAAAACTACCCCGAGATAATATCTGATCGCCTCCAAAAATTGTACCGTTGGATTCGTAACATCTAAATGATGAATTTTCTTGTTGGAAGGATTCCCAAATGGGGTGGTACGCGCCTCCATGCACCACCAGAAGTGACTGCAAGTGGTGGCCACGCGCACTACTGTTCACCCATCTTCAACCTTGGTTCACGGCCCGTTTCTCTGCAAAACGGGTCGTCTGACCAGCGTATACGACCCGAGTTAAAAACACCCATTTCTCATCCTTTTCACAAGTTTCAAACATCTGACATCATATAATCAAAGCCAGGAAGGGGCCTATGATCTTAGAATCAAGAAGAACTTACCTAAAAATTGGCTTGATCGATTTGAACTTTTTGCTAGAACTTCGACCTTCATTCCAGAGTGGTTTTTTAGCTCAACTTCTCTGTTCCCAGGCGTAAATCAATCCCACGTCTCCTAGAAGGATGTTAGAATATCCACTATCAAGTTACTAGGCCACAAACATGAGTTCAAGTATATGAACCCATTGAGGGAGCTTTGAGGTTCACTAACTTAGGAAGTTTTCCAACTGCAAATCAACACCAAAAAGTCCCTTTTTCTCTCAGAATCTCGTTCCCTCGGTCCCTCCATTTTTTAGTTTCTTTCTCACAAAAACCCTAACTCTCTCTCTCTTGGCCAACACCATTCATGGAGTTCGGCCATGACCCCCCGAAAAACCACACCAATTCACACACACACACACACACACACACACACACACACACACACACACACACACACACACACACACACACACACACACACACACACACACACACACACTTATAAATAATGTACTAAGTCGGTGGAAGTGGCAAAATATTAGATCATTCTAGAACTGGACACTTGCTCGCATCCTATTGGTTCCTATTGCAAAATGACCAAAATGTCCTTAGTGGCAAAATTACCATTTTGCCCTTCACCGTTTTTAGCCCATAATTCTCTCATCCAATCTCCGTTCTTAGCATGCCACCTGCCTACGAACTCAGGATCCCGATACCTTCGTAATGGCCTTCCCAAAATTCTCAAATAAGGTCCAAAAAAAGTCAACACTTTGACTTTTCCAAGGGTAAAATTATCTTTTTATACCTAATTTTCCAATTTTCTCTTTCTTCGAGATATGGGTCGTTACATTCAGATTCCATCCCAGACCCACTTTCAATGTTTGAACTATCACACTACTTCCTCTTTTTGACTCGTCATGAGTCCTATGCCAATATCTCGACTTATATCCAATCCTAATTTAAATATCCTGACTGCTAATAGAGTCCCAATTTAGTATTCGCAGTCCACACTTTTACTAATATGCTTAGTCGCCAATCATAACATCACTATAAGCGTCAGATTCGACATAAGGTCTTTTATTACCTCAAACCTCAAGTACATACTTCAATTGAGAAACATATTCATTATCACACTTGGGTCTACCATGGCGATAAATACTAGAACTTTCACTTCTAAGCTCATTTTCTATCCGGGCCCACCTAAACTTTTTCCAGTGCACAACATTAACTACTCCCAGTGACAAACCAATCTATTTACTGCCCTATAACTTCCTCGGGGCTCAAATTCTTATCTCATCTCAAGTCATGCATGAGGCTCACATCTAAGAGGCATGACAATTTCAAGCACATCTTAGAACCAATGCTCTGATACCAAGTTAATAGGATCCGACCCTGAAAACACCTCGAAAATCACACTTTGGCTTTACTCTGATCTGACAAGTAACCAAAATACCAAATTTACACTCGAAACCCTATCATACAAGGGATATTCATATTCTCACTAGTTCATGCCTCCCCCCTTAATCACAAAATCTCAAAATACGTGCAAATAGTAGAACACCCAGTAATATCAGAAAGCAAAGCAATCACAAACTGTATCAAAATACCATAACGACAAAAATACTCAATCAACCCATCCTCGATTCCTGCAGGCCAAATCATCATATCAAGCATGCATTATTGGTAGGCCAAGCCACTCAAGAAAATGAGCTTTACCTCGATGTTCGACTAAAAAAGAGAGCCTTACTTTGATGTCTGAGTCGTCTTAACACTAGTCTCGAGAAAATGAGCTTTACCTTGATGTCTGAGACTACCCATCACAATACGAGTCTCAGGAAAAAAAGTTTTCCCTCGATGTTCGAGACAACCAACGGTATGTTTGTTCATGGAATTTTCTTGGGTTTCGGTCTACGACCATCAGACCACACATGCAACACACTCAAACACGCATATATAATGAGCTAAGTTGGTGGGGAAATTTGGGAGAAAATACTAGAAATTTCTGGACACTTGTCACCGTCCAAAATATCTCCCATGTGAAAGGACCAAAATGCCCTTGGTACAAAATTACCATTTTTCCCTTGATTATTTTTAAACCCATAACTATCTCACCTGACCTCCGATTTTAGCATGCTACTTGTTTACAACCTTAAGAATTTGAGACCTACAAAATGGTCCTTACAGAACGTAACGACCCATCCTAAATTTTGGAATTAGATTAGTGACTAATTAAGGATTAGTGAGAGTAATCGGTGATTAGTTGAGCGAAATCGGACGGATGGTGTAAAATGACCATTTTACCCCTGATCTTCGGTAAAATGTTGACTTTTGACTCGGGGAATTAAACGTACGAGGACCGATGACTGTGACGTAGATCGGGACGTCAAGAGCCCGTAGACAAGAGACACGTCGAAATCGGACGTCGAATGGGGAAGTTATGGTCAAGGGAATTGAAATTGAATTATTCATGTCAGGACCCGTCCCAAATCCCCCGGGATTAACGTGGGACTCGCCTGATCCCATCTGACACGAAGTGTCAGACCAGGGAAATTTCCTTCTCTAGCCCTCACCGGGCTTCCAGAGCACGCCAGGATCGTAGGAGGAGGAGTGTGATGTCTAGTCTCTGCTACAGCCCGCATCCGCGATCAACCTGAAGGGCATTAAAACACGAAAACTGTGAGTGGACAAAAACAATCATTTCATTAAAAACATTTTCATAGTAAGACATTTATGCCCTTCACTAAAAGCATATGCATGCATTCAAAAACAGTTTATAAAAAACGTTCATAAAACAATTTCATTTATCAAACATATTCTCAAAATCATTCAAGGGTTCATGCCCGGTTCCCATAAACCGTCATGACCCATAAAAACTGACAGGACCCGCCCCGATCCCCCGTGGGACCACCCGGGGACGTGCCCTGCTCCCGTCTGACACCCGACTTCATAATACCAAAATTACCCTTAGGAAAGCCAATGCATAAAGAAAATCCAAATTTAAGTCATACATAACCCAACACACGAACGTCAAACATAAAATACAAATACAAATAGTGTCAGACAAGGGATAGTTCCCGAATACAGTTTATTGAGCACGACTCGAGACATTCTACGTGCCAACCTACCCAGCAGTAGGGTTCAGGTGCACAACGTAAACCTATGCCTCTTCCTCGGGATCCTCCTCCTCTTCCTCCTCAATAGCACCACCTGGAGGGGTAGTAAAACAATAAAGGTGAGTGGGCCGAAACTCAAGGTTTACAAAATAGTTTACCATCTCGTGGTGGTCCGAGTGAGGTATGGACGTGGGAAATCCGAGTAATGAATTGACTTTGGACACGTGGTGGTCCAAGTGAGGTATGGACGTGGGCAGTCCAGTGTTTGGACTTGACATCTCATTGGGGGCATGTCTGTTCCCAACATGGTTGGAACTCCCGATTCGGGGAGAGTTGTGATTGGGAGACGAGGGGAGTGCTCGTTCCCACATTAGTGATTGGTAATCCGAAGTCATTGGGGTTGACTTCTTATTTCCTGCCGTGGCAGATGATGATTGTGGTTACCAGTACGTTGAGCGTGTATTGGTGGGTGGACCCATATTTGGCTTGGGGTCATTGGACATTAGAAATTATGTATAATTCTGGATTTGGTGGTGAAATGCGGATCACCATTCCACCAATGGAAATTTGACGAAGGATTCAATTGAGGGTGTAAGACCCTACGATCAGCTTTCAGATGGATTGTTAGCTATGCGAGCATGTGTGGATCCTAGGTGGATCTGATTTGTGATGTTGTCGACTTTGGACGATGTGACGATCTAGGATCGTGATATTACTTGTCGGGTGACATAGTGATGGATCTGGATCGTGATCGTGATGATCCAGATTGGATGAGAGTTTATCACTCTTACCTTGGAATGCGAGTCGTAAACGACGGGACTGAACTTCTTTTCGGAGTGGAGTCCATATGGTTGTTACTCGGTTGAGTAGGTTTCCGAAGTGGTCGGATTTTGTCAACCTTTGACGTGTGAATATTGGGATTGGCTTCCCTATGAAGTCAATCGAGTGTTTTGGACAGGCAACCGATAGGTTCGGTTTTGTTACGTCTTGGTGGACGTAAACGAGATTTTGGGTTTTGGAATTGAATTTCTGGGTGACGATTCAGGATTCGATTGCGAAGCTCGAAAATGGATTACTGGATTTGGGTGCGGAATGATTATTCCAATGCTAGCTTACGGAATAATGATTTCGGATTCGGATTTGGACATGGAATAAAAAAATATGATGTTGGGTTCGGATTCGGGATTTCTTACGAAATTGCGGATTCGGATTCGGAATTGGAACTTGATGACGGGTGGAGTTCGTTTTGTCTCATGTTGGTTTGGGCAAATGTACTCCGTTACTAGAACGTGTTTGGCTATGACCTGGGTGGTTGTAGGCGGATTGATGGATTGATGTACGTACAGGGTACGTTGTATGAGGATTGATACTGGTTAGGCTGAGTGGTGCCTAATGGCGGTACATGGGATGGACCCGTGATGTGTGATTAAACGTGTTGGTAATCGGCTTGGTTCCGATATCATTTGTTTGGCTGTGTTGTGGACTGGACATTGGATACTGTGCGCTGTGCAGAGTGATTTTGTCGGGTTCAGTGATTGTATGAGCAGGTGCTCTTAGCCATGGTTGGCTAGTGGAACCCTAGTTTTGAGATGTGTGATCACTGCTGGTCTGGTATTCAATGTGTTCCAGTTACACCACTTGATTGAGTAAGTTGACGGTATAGGTACACTCAGGATGAGTGAGTTGGTGGTCTGTGAAACCACGAATAGCCTTGTGTGATGTTTTCACACTGTGATGTTTCCAGCGTCTTGGTTCGCTGAGGGAGTCGGCGATTATGGACATTGAGATTTATTTTTGTCGCAGGAATGGGCTTGCCCTGTGAATTGAGATCATGTGGTTGATCTTACGCTACATTGAGGGTGATGTAGTGCGTGGTGTTGTCACTGACTAGCAGATGGTTGGGGCTTTACCAGGGCGGTAAATCTTTGTGGCGACAGTGAGGCTGATGGTGTCAGTATGGACTGACATGTGTGTTTTGGTGACTCCCAGGGGGGAGCAGACATCTTATGAATTGATGAATTAAAGGAACCATCTAGCTGAAGGAGTCAGCTTAATGGTTAAGCGATTTTATCGCAGATAAGGTGATTATGTCCACTCGAGGTGGTCAAGTGTTGTTGTTAAGACGTATGACTGTGATGGGATGTCTGGGTACAGACGAGACTGGTGTTGTTCCAGTAAGTGGGTGTACAGGTGTACACAGATGTGAGGTCGAAATGTTTTCCACAAGGTGGTTGCGGAATAAGGTTGTTGGTAATTTCGAGGACGAAATTCTTTAAGGAGGGAAGGTTGTAACGACCCGTCCCGAATATCGGGATTTAATAATATTTAATTATGATTTACTAATCTGGGATTAGTTGAGTGATTTCGGACGAATTGTGCAAAATGACCGTTTTGCCCCTAGGCGTAGGCAAAACGTTGACTTTTAATTTGGATGGTCAAATGGACTTTGACCGATGACCGTGACGTAGTTTGGGACGTCACGAGTTTATAGACAGGTGGCACGTTCGATTCCGACGTTCGTGGTGAAAGATATGATTTACGGAAGTTCAAGGGATTTTTCGTAATTTGGACGTTATAAGGGGAAATGTTGACTTTTTGATCGGGAGGTCCGATGGCCGAGGACCGAGGACCGAGGACTGTTAGGAAGGTCTCGATGCTCTGAGTCCGTAGACAGGTGGCACGCATCAATCGGAGTCCGTATGACCGAGTTACGGGTCAGGATGCGTGGGGTGCATTTTGGTAATTTTCTGCACAAGGGCAGAATTGTAATTTCACACAAGGGTACTGTTTGATTGATATGGCCGTGAAGTGGGAGGTTTGTGCGATCGATCCCATGGATTGTTTATCCATTAAATGACTGATTTGGGGCAGCTTTGGATTGTGATTGCACATGTATTGTGCTGGCAATCACTCACAAGAACATGGGCACTGATTTTTAATGGTTTCGGGTCAGTGCAGGGGACCTTTACACTGTGGATTGTGGGCTACTTTGGGACGCCTTTAACGGCTAAATTGAATTAAAATAATGGAGAGTGAGTCGAGAGTGGTTCTCTGAGATTGAGAGATGGAAAAATGGAGTGAAAATGGTGGAGGAAGGTTCAAAAACCCGAAACTGGTTTTTGTGAAATTCAAATTCGAACTTCTAGTTTTAGGCCAGTCCAAGCCTAATTGTTGATGGATTGAGCTTTCTGGAACCTCAACGAGTCGAACCTGATCAAATGTGGCAAGCTTTGAGGCTCCTAGGGCCGTGGACGGACGAGGTGGACGGCCGGAAAACTCAAGCTTGAGTCGTGGTGATTGAGGTAACGTCGTGTTCAATTAATCATGCGAATTGGTTCGTTTTAATCCTAATAAGCTTCCTGTGAAGTTAATTTGACAATCGTTGAGGATTTGTGGAGTTTTGGTGATCGACCCGTTTTGGGTGATCACGGGTTGGTGGCACGATTATGGATTGGTTGA
This sequence comes from Prinsepia uniflora, assembly GCA_032719365.1. Classification (NCBI taxonomy): domain Eukaryota; kingdom Viridiplantae; phylum Streptophyta; class Magnoliopsida; order Rosales; family Rosaceae; genus Prinsepia; species Prinsepia uniflora. The sequence goes on along the minus strand of CM064872.1, from coordinate 29,929,694 downwards.
TGTTAATCGATGTCACAGAACTGAAATTGTTTGGTTAATGATTGTTTTAGGATCAAGAACGGATTGAATTGATGTCGAATTGGGTGTGATTGAACTGGGTCCTATTGCGGGTTTTTCAACCCGTTTACCAGACAAATGGGTGAAGAAGGAACACTGTAGCAGTCACTGTAGCAGGCGCGTGGCTTTCACGCGCAGCCACTCACGGCGGCTCGTGATGGCGCGTGGGCACGAATCTCGAGGTGAGGTCAACATGACTTTTGTCCTATTCAATGTAACGAATATTTTGGGATTGGTTTCGTGTCGATCGGACACCGTCTCGATATTGTTCGGGATGTCCGAAGGTTTTAAATCGAGTTTAAAAATACTTAAAAATTTGGGAAAATTACGGGACTTGAATAGGATGTTAATGATGAGGTTAGTAATCCTCTAATGTGATTTGAACAGGATTGGTAGTCCCGGTGATAGTGGTGTGGCCCGGGAAGGCCTATGGCACGCGTATCGAGGTGCTCGGTTAAACGGTCTGTGAGTGGACATTGGTTTTATAAATTCGATGCATGCATAACTGTTTCATGATTGTTATAATTATGATTAAATGATTTACTTTGGATATCGGTGAATTTAAATGATTTCACGCATTTCGAGGTGATTTACGTATTTGCACGTAAACCGAGATTTTCTAGATTTGCACCGGTTTCCATAAATGTGGTTGGATATGATTTCATGAAACGGTTACGGACTTGATAAAGTGAAATCAGACCAGGGGCCCAGTTAACTTGTGAAATCGGGCCAGGGGCCAGTTAACTTATGAAATCGGGCCAGGGGCCCAGTTGATTTATACATGTGATTCGGGTCGGGGACCCTAAAATGGAATTGAATAAATGTTTTCTGGTTTACATTTTATATATATTCACATGCTAAAAACAAATAACGGTTTGATGATATGGAAATTATGGTTATGGCACGTTTCACGGTATTTGGGCTTGAGACCCGTTTGATGAAACTTAAAGATTGGTTTGAATTTTCTCTATGTATATATATATATGCTTTGCATGTGGATATCAATAAAATGTATTTGGTACTGCACTGTATAGATCCTTCCATATTATATTGTCTCCTCCGGATGAGGTACCCCGTAGAGGTCACGGACGTCTAGTACGTCCAGCGTCTATGACGCTAAGCATCGGGGATGCTGTACCCGAACGGGGTTCGGGGATTGACCTCAGAAATTGAGACCCGAGTGGCACGCGTAGCCTTGTGATTGTGACCTTAATGACGTCAGGGACGTCAGACATCAGGGATGTCGGATTGGAGTGTATAGTGCAGTGGCTAAAATTATGGTTATGGTTTTATTATATGCCTTATGGTTCATATTACTGGATTTATGAAATAACTCTTGGATTGACTTTTGGAATTTGAAACTATGCTTTGGTTTCCGGGCTAAGGCCCTAATGGTTATTTCTAAATAAACATGTGAAAATTGGTTTTTGGTGCATGCATTTGCTTTTACTGAGGGGCATAAATGTCTTATAAATGTTTTAAACAGACTTGTTTATTTTCGTCCACTCACAGCTTTTGTTTTTAATGCCCTTCAGGTTGATTCCGGATGCGACTGCAGCAGAGACTGGGACATCATACACCTCCTTCATCGATCCTTACGCACTCTGGAAGCCCGTTGGGCAATGGCAACAGGTTATCCCTTGTCTGACACCTCTTGTCAGACGGGAGCATGACACATTCCATGGTAATCCCGGGGGGATTGGGATGGGTCGTGTCATAGGATGTCATCAATGAACACGATCACGAACTTATCCAAATAAGATCGGAATACCCTATTCATCAGATCCATGAATGCTGCTGGAGCATTTGTCAAGCCGAAAGGCATCACGAGGAATTCATAATGCCCGTATATGGTCCGAAATGCTGTCTTCGGGACATCCTCCTCAGCAATCTTCAATTGGTGATAACCAGATCGTAAATCAATCTTCGAGAAGTACTGTGTGCCCCGCAGTTGATCGAATAGATCGTCGATCCTGGGTAAGGGGTACTGATTCCTTACCGTGACCTTGTTAAGCTGTCGATAATCTATACACAAGCGGAGGCTTCCCTCCTTCTTCTTCACAAATAATACCGGTGCTCCCCACGGTGATGTACTCGGTCGGATGAATCCCAGATCCACCAACTCCTGCAATTGGGTTTTCAGCTCCCGCAGCTCCGCTGGTGCCATCCGATATGGTGCCTGTGATATAGGGTGTGTGCCGGGAAGTAGTTCAATCGTGAACTAAATCTCCCGATGTGGTGGTAAGCCAGGCAAATCTTCCGGGAACACATCCGGAAATTCTCGCACCACAGGTATATCATCGGCACTCGGAGTATCACTCTGCGTCGTCACAACATGCGCCAGATAACTCTGGCATCCCTTCTGTAGAAGTTTGGTAGCGGCAAGTGAAGAAATTATTTCAGGTAGCGAACCGTCATGCTCTCCCTGAAAAGTAACCTCCAGCAAACCCAGACTCCGCAGAATCACTTGCCTATTACAACAGTCGATGAGCGAACCGTGCTCCGTCAACCAATCCATTCCCAAGATAACATCAAAGTCATGGATATCCATAAGGATTAGATCAGCTAGCAGATCTACATCCTCCACCCTTACTGGGCATCTCCGGATCACCTGATTCACTATGTACACAACGCCCATCGGTGTACCAACACCCATCTCACTATCCAAGGCTGACACCTCGCGATCTAACATACCCGCACAACTTTTTGAAATGAAAGAATGAGTAGCCCCATCATCCATTAACACCCGTACAACAAGATTTGAGATATGAAGAGTACCTGTAACCACGCCTGGGGCTGACCTCGCCTGCTGCTGAGTCACTGAAAAAACACGAGCCCCAGGCCCCGCAGTCTGTCCGCGCCCATGCGCGCCACGCTCAGCACCCTGTCCTCGGCCTTCGGCAGTGTTGGAAGCCGAACTATGTGCAACACTAACACCTTTAGCCTCGTTGTTCCTTGACAGCAAAGGGCAATCTCGGGCATAGTGGCCCGCTACTCCACAAGCAAAGCAATTAACTGTCCTCGGTCCATCCCAAGACCCTCCTGATGCACCACTCCAAGACTGATGCTGTCCAGAACCGATCTCGATCCGCCCCTCTGAAAGCCCCCATGTCGACCTGACCAGCCACGACCACGTAAAGATGAGGGTACTCCTCGGTAATTTCCCCTCTTAGAGATCTTTGGGCTGGTTGGTCCCGGATGTGGACGATCCCGGCGCTGCCCCTTGCCTGATGATTGTCGCGCCTGGTGTGCCGCCAGACTAGCCTCGACACGAACTGCAGCGTCGACCATGTCCCTCAGAGTCGCGTAACTAGTAGCCGTCAAACTTGCCCGTAACTCTCCTCGGAGTCCCAGCTCAAATCTTTGACATTTTTCCTCCTCAGTACTTACAAAGGCTGCGGTAAAACGGGAAAGCTTCCCGAAAGTCTGCTCGTATTCTGCCACGGACATATCTCCCTACTCCAGCCGTAGGAACTCTGCCTCTCGTGCCATGCGAAATGATCGCGGGTAATACTGATCTAAGAATCGGGCACGAAAGACCTCCCATGTGGTGGTGTGAACAGACCACCCTGACATCTCAAGACCATGCCACCACTGATAAGCTCCGCCTTCCAGTAAGAAAGCCGCCAATGTCACCCGCTCGCCGGGTGGGCAGTGCATCACGGTGAAGATTCTTTCCCATTTCTCAATCCACTCATGGGCATCCTCGGGGTTTGATCCCCCGTTGAAAGGTGTGGCTCCCAACCTTTGAGCCCGCTCAATGCTAGCACATTCCATCTCTCTCGCGATTTCCTCGTCAGTTCGTGCTTGAGGAATTCTCCTTGGAGGCATAACCCACTGTTAAGAGGCATAGATTAGATAATGACATCTTTTAAACTAAGTACTGACCACTAGTCTAGCATCCTGACCACAACCTAGTACTCTGATACCAAGTTGACAGGACCCGCCCCGATCCCCCGTGGGACCACCCGGGGACGTGCCCTGCACCCGTCTGACACCCGACTTCATAATACCAAAATTACCCTTAGGAAAGCCAATGCATAAAGAAAATCCAAATTTAAGTCATACATAACCCAACACACGAACGTCAAACATAAAATACAAATACAAATAGTGTCAGACAAGGGATAGTTCCCGAATACAGTTTATTGAGCACGATTCTAGACATTCTACGTGCCAACCTACCCAACAGTAGGGTTCAGGTGCGCAACGTAAACCTAAGCCTCTTCCTCGGGATCCTCCTCCTCTTCCTCCTCAATAGCACCACCTGGAGGGGTAGTAAAACAACAAAGGTGAGTGGGCCGAAACTCAAGGTTTACAAAATAGTTTACCATCTCGAAAACAAATAGATTTTCCCCTCCGTTTTCCGAAAAGCATGCATCAGTACCAAAAACACAAAATCATATAATCATAAGCCGAATAATATCAACATAATATAATCTCAGTCACTGCACTATACATCCCAACCCTGACATCCCAGATGCCCGATGTCCCAGACGCCCAATAAGGTCACAGTTCCAAGGCTACGCGTGCCACCCGGGGTCTCAATCCCGAGTCCAAATCCCGAACCTAGTCCGAGTGTGGCATACTAGATGCCTGACGTCCCAGACGTCCAATAGTAGCAATCCTGCTCCTGAGTCACTCTACGGTCCGGTCCCTCCATAGAATGACTCCTCACAGGCAATGCGCCGTGACCATTCCGGGGTACCTACATCCGGAGGAGACAGTATCCTAGGGTAGATCTATACAGTGCAGTACCAAAGATAAATATCGAAATCCATTATACATATACATGACTCAAAACCGTGCTTAACAACTAGATGGGTCTCATGCCCAAACATCATAATACGTGCCATAAATCATATTCAGGATAAATAGATACTTTTGCTTGAATCACATATAGATATAATAGAAAGTAAAACAGTTATGCATGCCGAGGTTTAGTGAAATCAAAGGCCCACTCACAGTACAATCCCGCTGCAATCCCGAGCGTAAAGCCCCGTCCAAGTGCTAAGGTACGATCGCTGTCATGTCCAAAGCATACGTAAAGGTCACTTTAAGTCCCTATTAAACAACTAAGAAACCCTAGACTGAAATCGGCCCGGGAAAGCCGTCCGAACACGCTTCCCAAGGCTTCAAACCCTAATTTGACCAACCTAACGATCTCCGATCGACACGAAACCACCGCCATTGGATCCGTATCGTCGAAACCTTGAAAATGGTCCTGGTCCCACATAAAACACTGTTCACACGCGCCCCTCACGCGCTGGTCAACCCTCTGGTCAACTGTGCTACAGTATGATGATGTTAGCATGACGTCATCATTGACAGTGTCAGAGGACACATGTCAGCATTCCATTGGTCCCTGGCCTGACTGTTTCTTGACATGATGATGTCTGAGAACCGGGTCAGCATGATGACGTCATCAGCTACAGTAACCGGGTCTGAGAACCGGGTCACTGCAGACCCACGGTTCAACCCGATCAGTTCTCATCAACCCGACCACCATTTCTGATGGGATTTGTTCCTATGAACTCGTCACAACATGCTCTAGGATTCTGTGGACTCAAATCTAGTTTCTAGGTTCAAAAAGCTACCTGAAAATCGACGGGAAAACCGGCTGCCGGCTCTGGTCGTCTTCTCCGGCGAGTCGTCCAGTTTCCAGCACGAACTTAGGTCCAAACTGGTCGTCTGAGTCCCTAGAATATGTCTCAAAAGCAACCAAACAATTCCAACGTCAAAAATGGACGTTTCGAAACAAGGAAGGAAATCGGGTCTCACGGGTTTTCAGACTTACCGCCGCCGTGTTGCTGCCATGGGCTACCCAGTCCAGTTCTGAGTCGTCCAGCCGTCACAGTGAACCTAACCGTATGTTGGTTTGAGTCTAGGTATGAAGGTTTGGATGGTTTGGACAGTTTGGGCTGTTCGGGTTTCTTCTCGGGTCTGGGGGTTTCTCGGTCGTGCAGGGTGTCCGTGATGGTGGTGGCCGGTGTATGGGGGTGGCTGTTGGCTGCCTGGTGCTGCCTGGTGAGTGAGGTTGGGTGGTGAGATGCTGGTGTGTTTTTTCGAAGGGTGAGAGTGTCCACGGTTGAGAGAATGAAAATGTGAGTGTAATGGTTTGATGGGTTTAAAACAGAATAAGCAGATGAGATCAACGGCTAGGATTCAATCTGAGTATAGGATGAAGGGTGAGGATTTGAGGAGAGAAAATATTTAACTAATCTAATGGCCAACATGATTCCTTGTTTTAGGGAGTGTAGGGGATGAGTGACACGTGTCACTAATCCAAGGGCCCAGATTGGTTTGATTAAAGTAATCAGATTCTATTATTTTAATAATATTTTAATCCGGGTCTCGGTTAGTTCGGTTAATCACTTTTACGTTCGTGACCATAACTTTTTCGTCGTACGTCCGATTTCGGCGTGCCGCCTGTCTACGGATTCGTATTGACGTGACCTACGTAACGGTCCTTGGCCCTCGTCCGTTGGACTTCCCGGGTCAAAAGTCAACATTTGGCCCCACTTTGACCAAATTACCAAAATACCCCTCGACTTCCGAACGTCACAACTTCTTTCTCGAACGTCAAAATCGAACGTGCCACCTGCCTATGAACTCGTGACGTCCTAAACTACGTCACAGTCATGGATCAACGTCCTAATTATTTCCCGTCGTAAAAGTCAACTTCCCCCCTTCAGGGGCAAAATGGTCATTTTGTAATAAAATAATAATTACGAAATTTCAGGTCGTTACAAAAACCTTTCAAAGGTTCATGTCGGTCCTCATAAACCGCCATGAACCATAAATCCAGTTGGGTCCCCGACCCGAAATCACAATCTTAAAATATGGAATACGGAAATCAAATCAATAGGGACTCAACCCCAATTTATGTCACGTGGGTCTCAGCCCAAAACCATTATCAGTGAAATACCAAACATCGAATACAGGGTCTCTGCCCCAAATCACTTTCCATAAAACCTCATACGTATCATCATACGTATAACCCATCCGTGGCACTTCCAAGAAGATGCCAACTCGGGGCACACAGCCCCTAGGGAACACATCCCCGATATATGTCACGATTAATCATATCTATACTAGTGTGCGCACCACTCGGGGTCTCACTCCGAGTCTTCTCCCAGGAATTCTCCATCTGGGAGGCTCTATCTTCGGACCTAGTCTGATCATCTCTCTGGAATCTGGTCCGGGACCACAACATAAATCGTAACCCTCACTCCTGGAACGGGACCCCTATGGGGATACCCATTCTGGTCTGTGGATCGTGACTCTCCAGGTCGACGTCTGGAGGAGACCATATAATCATATGGAGGGTTCATACATTTCCAAAACACTTTCTTTCTTTCTTAAAACATTTGTCAACTGGGTCTCATACCCGATTCATTTCAACAAGATTCCTCGAATCCGATTCAAATCCATTTCATAGGCCTCAACCTAAATCCACAGTTCAACAGGGTCTCATGCCCGAATACTCATTTCATAAATCGAACTGGGACTCAAGCCCGATTTCACAATCAACAGGGCCTCAAGCCCGATACCACAGCGAATTGGGCCCTAAGCCCGAAACCATAAAGCAACAGGGCCTCAAGCCAGATTTCACGAACAATAGGGCCTCAAGCCTGATGCTATAGTCAAATGGGCCTCCAGCCCGATATTACAACCAAATGGGCCTCAAGCCCGGATTATAAATCAACGGGACCCTCAGTCTGATCGTATAGCTCAAATGGACCCACGATCCGATTCTCCGTCAAATCAAATGGACTCCAAGTCCGAGATTTCATAAATCAAATGGGCCTCATGCCCGAGTTCATATTTCCAAATCCAAAATCCATTTATGAAACCTTCGTTGAAAACCTAGCACGTATAAGCATCGTATAAAATCGTAAATCTCGAAATACGTGCAAATACGTAAATCTTAGGCTACCACAAACAAATGCACTTAGAGCATCACAAAATATATTCTAAAACAATTATAAAACATTTATGCATGCATCGAATTCATAAAATAAGTCCACTCACAAACCGTCTGAAGCCGCGCCTCGATACGCTTGCCATAAGCGTCTCCCGAGCCAATCGTCGCCTACGGGATTCCCGAACCTATACAAATTAACTTAGAGGGTTACTAACTACTTATATAACCTCTCACTAAGGCCCGATTTACGTAATGGTCCTCGGCCCTCGGCCATCGGACATCCAGGGTCAAAAGTCAACTATTTGCTCCTATTCGACCAAATTACCAAAATGCCCCCAAACTTCCGAAGATCATAACTTTTTCCTTGAAAGTCAGAATTGAACGTGCCACTTGTCTATGAACTTGTGACGTCCCAAACTACATCACAGTCATCAGCCAAAGTCCATTTGACCGTCCGAACAAAAAGTCAACGATTCGCCCATCCTAGGGGCAAAATCGTCATTTTGCCCTGCTCGTCCACTAATCCTCGTTTAATCCCCATTAGTCTCGCTAATCCGTCCTTAATTCTTAATTAATCCTGCTAATTCTGGACGGGTCGTCACAATTCACACATTTTTTAGACGTAAATTGTAGGACTAAATTTGATTCGCTAATTTACTAATATGGGACCCTTGGCTGAGTGACAAGTGTCACTAATCCAATTGGCCATCTCCCCCAATTTGTGGATCATAATCATGATTGGTGGGTTTTATATTAAAATATTAATTATGTTGATTATTTTATAATTCCTTCATCTCTCATCATTCAACGGTCTATTCCCCTCATAGCACTCATCCTCACCATTCATTCCTCTCATCTGACCATCATCACCAAACCTCACCTTCTCTTCTTCAACCCGTGCACATAACTTCATCTTCTTCATTCTGTTTCTTCTTTAAACCGAGAAACAAACACACATACCCCCTACCACCATACCTTCTCTGTGCTCGAGTGTGAGGCTAAAGGAATGAGTGTGTGATGTGAGAAGAAAATGGTGTTTAGTGAGGGCCAACCGAAGGAGTGTAAAACCGAGTGTGTGCGTGTGATCATGAACCCAACCCTCTCAAACCCCACCTATTTCTCGTGTTATATGAAAAAGAAAGGAAGGGGAGGCTGAGGCGAGTTCAACGGTGGCCACGACGGTGGCGCACTACGGAGATGAGAGGTAAGAAACCGTGAAGACTGGCTTTGATTAATAAATGGCAAACAATGTTCTAATGGCTGTTGATCGATTTTCTTGATCAGATGAGGTTCTGGAGGTTGCAAAGAGATGTCTGGGCCTAGAATCGTGGCTTGAGGTGGTATGTGGTGGCTGGAGGCAGCGGAGGAAGTTGGCCTTTTATTCTTCGATCGAAAAGGTAAGGTTTTGGCCATTTTTCGTTGTTTTAGTCACATGAATAGGTTCCTAGGATTGAGACAAAACTATGGGGATTAAAAGGGATGAAAATTTGGCTGAAATGAGGGAGGAAATCATGTGAACTGGCCTCGCCAGTTTGGGTTGATCCGGGTTGCAGAACTGGTCTGAACCGGCCAGTTTGTAGAGGTTGAAGATAAACAGTGTTTGGCACGTGGGTTTCACGAGCAGCCCCTTTGGGCTACGCATGAGGGCGCGTGGGGGTTAGTTTGGGAAAGTGTTCAACATGACTTTCAATTTATTCGATGTAACGAACATTTTGGGACTGTTTTTGTATCTATCAAACATCGTTTCGATATAGTTTGGGATGTCTGAAGGTTTAGGATCGAGTTTAAAAATAGTTAAAAATTCTAGAAAACTACGGGGCTTCAATGAGAGGTTAATGAGGTAGTTAGCAACCCTCTAGTGTGATTTGGACAGGTTTGGAAGTCCAGGTGACAGTGATTAGCCCGGGGAGGCTTACGACACGCATATCGAGGAGGCAACATAGGACAGTCTGTGAGTGGACCTTGATTTCTAAACTGTGATGCATGCATAAATGTTTATACATTTTATACATATGATTTCTATCATGATGATTATGGATTGGTGATTTACATGATTTCACGTATTTCGAGGTGATTTACGTATTTGCACGTATATCAAGGTTTATGGCTTTACGCTGTGGTTATTTGTGCTTATGGTTTTGATAATGGTTTAATGAAATGGTTTTGAATTTGAAAAGGTAAACTTAGACAAGAGACCCATTTGTTTTGAAAACCCCCGAACTTGAAGTCCATTTAGTTGCGTTATCGGGCCAGAGGCCCAATTGGTTTGCGAATTGATTTCGAATTTGAAAATATGGAATTGGGCATGAGACCCATTTGATTTATGAACTTTCGGACTTGGAGTCCATTTGATTTAATAAGGCATCGGGCTGGAGGCCCAGTTGTTTTACAAATCGGGCTCGAGGCCCAATTGGTTTACGAATCGGGTTCGAGCCTAGTTGGTTTACGAAATCGGGCTTGAGGCCCAGTTGGTTACGACATCGGGCATACGACCCATTGATGATTTATGAATGTGATTTCGGGTTCAGACACCCTAAATAGATTTGGATTTGGAAAAAGTGGACTTCTGGTTTCATGACGGTTTATGGGAACCAAGCATGGATCCTTTGAAAGGTTTTGAGAATGATTTCGAAATGGTTTTTCATATACAATTCTTGTATTTATGGATTGTCTCCTCCGGGGAGGGTCGTTGGCCTAGGTAGACTCCGGAGTAGTCACAGAGCACTAATTGAGTGGAGTCGGCCCCGTTGGGTACCTTACTCTTAGGAAGGTATATATGGATTATAATCCCCAGGGAGGGTCAATGATCTGCGGACATTGACCTGGGTGGACTCTGGGGAGGCTTGAGATTTGAGACCCCAGGTAGCACGCTCGTAGCTTTGGAAATCGTGACTGAATTGGTTATATGATATTTGGTAAATATGATTTCTTGGATTTGTGAAATTGTGTTTTGCGAATAGTAAATGGATTTGGGTAATGATCCACATACTCAGATTTACAATTTTGGGCTGGGTTCCTACATATGGTTGATATGTTATGGATTTGTGTAAATGGCTTTAGGTAGGGGCCCGTATAACTTGTATTTACGAAATTTAGGGCTGAGACCCTAATAATGGTTATTTGAGTATGGTTTGATAAATGGTTTTTGAATGCATGCATGCTTTTTAGTGAAGGGCATAAGGGCTTTTATGAAATGTGTTTTATTAAACTATTGATTTGTGTCCACTCACAATCTTTTCTGGTTTTTAATGTCCTTCAGGTTGATCGCGGATGCAGACTGTAGCAGAGACCGAGACATCACTCTCCTCCACTGGATCCTGGCGCTTTCTAGAGGCTGGTCGGGCTGAAGATTTGAATTATCCCTTGTTTGACACTTCGTGTCAGACAGGATCATGACACATCTCGTGTTAATCCCGGGGCGATTGGGATGGATCGTGACAAGTGGTATCATAGCAGGTTTGCTCTCGTGGAACACGCAGGTCGAGGATGTGATGTCTCTATGGGCTGCAGTTTGTTATCAACCTGACAGTTAGGATGCTGGTATGATAACTAGTGGGAATGAATCATGGATAGTTGGTTTGGCATTTGATGCCTGAGTATGCCATAGTTCTGTCTTGGTTTGGTAGTTTGGGATCCTACTGAGGGATGGACATAATAGTATCTTAGAGTTTTGACCATGGGGCGGTTATGTCGGGATCGTCTATGACGATATTGTAGGATCAGATATGATAATAGTATGGTGTTGTGACCATTAGATGGTCAGGTAATTTTGAGTTGTGACTTATGTTGCGGGGAGCAACTGGGTTCGGGGAACCCTAGTTGAGTTGAGGGTAGGATTGGATTGACGTCCATACGATGTCAGGACTGCGGGGCTGGTCAGATTGTGGATTATACTGCCCACTACAGTTAGGTTCAGAGGAACCCTAGGGTGTGATTATGAAACCCTTAATCATGATGGATGGTCTGGAAAGGTGAACCCTAGTGGTGATTGATGGGTTAGAGGACATGAGTACAACAGAGTTAGTTGTTGACCTTGGTGGGAAACCCTAGTGTATGATATTGGTTCGGAAATGTGAGTCGAGTTGAGACTAGTTAGAGATTGGCTGGAAGGGTTACTAGGGTTGGTATTTGTCGATGGAATGCCGGAGTGGGGATACAGAGCAGTTAGTACGGGCGATTAATTCTGTTGGATACGGAGTCTCGATAGCGGTGTCTGGTGGTTGGGTCTGCACGAGTTGTGGAAGGCACTACTATCTAGAGTGGTTGTAGTTGTGGTTGTTGTGAATCGGGGGACATTCAGGGAATGTTTCTTTTTCTTGTATGAGTTGTCAAGGTGATTGTACCCAGAGTTATTGGGTACGAGGGAGGCAGTGTTTCTCCAACTTGAGTAGAGGTACGAGGTCGTTGCTCGGTATGAGCAAAGATCCAGGGTTGGTTGATTCGCACACAATGTGCTGATACTGGTACTAGTGCTGGTGCTGGTGCCGGTGATTGTGATGACGATGAGTCACGAGTCGGGATGTGACTCCGTCGAGATAGGCATACGTTCAGTATTTGTGATCTAGCAGTGGATCTCAGACAGAGTTGGACTGGACGGGATCCAGTAGGGGTTGAGACGTGAGAATCGAGTAGTAATGGACCACATTCTTTCAGATGTACATAAATGGTATAAGCCGATAGGTGAATTTGGTAGTTAGTTATACTGGTTATGGACACGTGGTTGATGTCCGAGTGTGTTGGTTTCGACATGGTTGGAACTTCTGAATCGAGAGAGGTTGTGATTGAGGCAACAAGGGGAGTGCTTGATTTCGCATTGGTAATGGGTATTTCGAAGTCATTTATTGTGACTTCTCATGTTCTACCATGGCAGATAATGCCCCTTGCCACTAGTACATCGATCGTGTATTGGTTGGTGGACCCGTAAGTTGTTTTGGGTCATCAGAAGGAGTTAGGTATTTCGAAGTTAGGTGAATGGGAATTCTCATTTTCTGCTTGGTGGCAGACGATGTTGGGTTACATGGTGTGGTGAGTGCATCGAGTTTTGTTTGCATTCACGTAGGATGAATTTTGATGTCATTGTCTTGGATCATCCTTGATTTTCTCTAGGTGGGATGACAAGGATTGATATGAGGTAATTGGAGAGGACCCACAGTCTCGACGTGTCTCGTTGTTGACTAACCTGTTTAGATGTGGGAATTGGTTGAGGAGTGTTGTGACTGACGAAGGATTCAAGAGGGTGTAAGACCCTATGAACAGATTTTAGGTGGATTGTTACCTGAGTGAGCATATGTGGATCCTAGGTGGATTTGGATCTTGATGTTATTGGTCGTGTGATGTTGTGGTGAATCAGGATGACGTGGATCGTGATGTCGTGCCGTGCTGGCAGACTTTGCCTTGCTGATTATGCTAAGATAGGAGCAGAAGAGAATCATTTTGTGAGACAATTGAAGAATCTTTTGGAATAGTTGTGAGATGACAGGATAAAGGTTGGATACTAGAATGTTGGGACGACTTCCTTTTCGAAGTCAATCCGGTATAAGACGGTAGTTGAGTGAATCGAGGTGTTTACGAATTGTCTTGGATATTTGGATATGAAGATGATAAGACTAACTTCTTTCCGAGGTTAATCCCGTATGGGTATTAATAGAATAAGTAGGTGTCTGATGGGGTCGGATTTGGTTAGTTTTAGATATGTGAATGGTGGATTGTCTTCCCTATGAAGTTAATCGAATGTATTGTGTTAATCGATTGAGCAGGTAACTGATAGGTTCAGAGTTAGTGCGTCTCGGTAGAAGTGGGTGAGCTTGGATGCTCTTTTGGCATGAATGGGTACGCCTTGGTAGGCGTGAGTCGGGGTGGTACGTGTTGGAATTCGTCATTGGGAGTAGACGTATTGATGCTGGTCGGATGACCAGGAGACTTAGAATGGACACAGAATTGGGAGTGTATGGTCTGTCGCATGTGAGACTGGACAGAATGGACTCCAGAATTGAAGCGTGATTAGCAACGAACTATGTAATAGGCTGGTTGGTGGATGGATGTAAGTACATGGTACGTCGTGCGAGGATCGATACTGGACAGGCTTGTGGTGCCTGGTGACGGTATATGGATATACCATGGGTACATTAGTAAGCGTGTTGGTAATCGGTTTAGTTCCGATACCATTGGATTGGTTGAGCACGTGAAATGGACATTGGATACGGTGCGTTGGTCCAAAGTGATTCTGATGGGTTCAATGATTGTATGAGCAGGTGCTCAGAGCCATGGATGGCTAGTGGAACCCTAGAGCAGAGATGTACTATCACTGTTGGGCAGGTATTCAATGGGGTCTAGTTACACATAGGTCGAGTGAGATGTTGGTAATTGTGTACTCAGGTTGAGTGAGTTGGTGGTTAGTGTAACCACAAGTAAGTATAGTGTTAGTTTTCGACTATCGACTGTCAAGTTGTGACAGTTAGCGGGATGTGTCAACGTGGATCGATGAGTGAGATTTGGTGACTCCTAGTGGAGGCAGAGGTCAGGATAGATTGGTGAGTGATGAAGGAACCATCAAGTTGTTTGTGTCAGCGAAATCGCAGTTTTTGTCGGGTGGTAGCAACTCGGAACGTGTGATCAATTTCACTCGATGTGGTCGGGTGTAGTCGATACGATGGGAATTCGCGACGGAACGTCTGGGTATAGACAAGTATTGTGCTGATTAGTGGGTATACAAGTGTACATTAGATGTGTGGTCGATTTTGCTTTCCACGAGATGGTTGTGAAATCGGGATAGTTGGAATTTCGAGGACGAAATTATTTAAGGGGGGAAGGTTGAAACGACCCATCCTAAATTCTGGGATTAGATTAGTGACTAATGAAGGATTAGTGAGAGTAATTGACAGGACCCACCCCGATTATCGCCTCGATAATCGAGAAGCATCCTGCTCCCGTCTGACAATCGAATCCCAAAAGACCGGAAAACTAAATAATATTACAACACGCCCATTGTCAGACCAGGGAGATTAAACAAAATACATCCGATTGGACGTCAAGTCCACAGTTTCACAGAGCAATATTACAAAACAAGTTAAAGAAACAAGTCCTACTCTGTGAACTAACAACTCCGCAACGGAAAACTTTATGCCTCCGCCTCTGCCTCGGCGCTTGCCCCCGCACTTGTACCACGACCTGGAGGGAATTTAAAACAACAAAGTGTGAGTGGACCGAAACATAAGTTTTACAGGAAAAACAGTTTTTTCCGAAATCGGGTTCGCCCTCCAGTTTTGTAACACGCATGCATAACCAAATATTCAAAATTGCATATTAACTTTTGAAAACTCTTTTTCCGAAACACATGAAAAACGTTACAAAGGATCGCCATAATTCATGTAAAAACCATTTAATAATGCCAGGTTTCAGAAACCGTCATTTTGAAACGTTAATTGCACAAATCAAGTAAAACGTGAATCAATAACCACAATTATGCCGTTGGATCCATCCGAGTCTTTAAACTCAATTTTAGGCCTTCCCGGGATATCAACGAGTCTTTAAACTCAAAACATGATTAATAGGCCTCGGGGTATCATAATAATCGAGTCTTTAAACTCACGAGTCTTTAAACACAATTCGGGTCTTTAAACCCAATTTTCGGGCCCGCCCCCGTCATCAACATACCGGGTCTTTAAACCCAAAACCAGATCCAACCATTAACCGGGTCTTTAAACCCAAAACCATTTTTAAACATAATAAACCAGGATTCATCACAAACCGTTTTCCCAACATTATTCCGAAAACATTTCTCATCATAACAGGACTTATGTCCGAATTCACATGCAAATCCCAACACATGCAATTCCAAAAATTACTTCACAATGTGATCAAACATCATAAATCCGAAACATGCATATTCATATCCAGGTATTTCATCAAAATCATCACGCATGCAATAGCAAAAACCGTAATCTCGAAATGCGTGAAGTATGATAAATATCTCGAAAAACGTGGAAACATGTAAAACCGTTATATCATATCACCATCATAAAATCATAGGTAAAAACCATGAGATAAATAAGCAAAATAGTCATGCATGCCCAATTTAGAAATCAAAAGGGTCCACTCACGGTTTTAGGACGCGTCAATCGCGTCCCGCGTGCTCCTCCGTAGCTTCGGAAGTGTCCGGGCCTGTAAAAATGTACAAGAAGGTTACAAACATGCTCAAATAGCTCGTATGATTTTTCCCTAATTTCCCGGATTTTTCGGCAAAATAAACCTTAAGGACCTAAACTTCCGGGCTCCCGAGATTATCCCGAACGACTCCCGAATAACTCGAATCCTAAAGGGAAAATGTTAATTAGACTGAAAGGGACAATTCCCATGTTGACCGTGATCGGAGATGACATTGCACGCGCCATCACGCGCCGCCCAAAATGGCTGCGCGTGAAGGCCACGCGCCAAGCTACAGTGTCATCGTTCTTACCCGGATAGACTGATAAACGGGTCTGTTACCCGCGACTCAACCCGACCAGTTCAAGCTCAAATCTCAATCAATTCCTCTCGTTTTTGATCCTATTATCTTATCTAACTCATTAATTTCAGGTCTGTGTTGATGACTAACCTCGACTGACACCAAATCGACCCAACTCAAGCTCGAACAGCCGAACAAGTCGACTTTTGGAACTCACCCGACACGGTTCCATTTCCAAATTAATTCCACCAGAAGCATAAAGGGACCCATACGAACACAATAGCACAAACAATTTAACTCGCCGTTACCTGGAAGTCGTCGTCCTCAGCACTGGTTTTCCCCTGAAACTGAGACTCAGGTTCCCGGCCAACCTGTCCTCCTCCTCCTTCAATTCTTGCACGGTTGTGCTCGTAGTGGCCCCAGAAGACTAAGTCCACCCTCAGTTTGGTTCAACTCACCTCAAAACCCAACCTTTGAATTTCCCTCCATTTCTGCGTTTTTCTCTTCCCCGTCTCAGAACCTCGCTCAACTCTCTCTCAGACTGCCCAAATGATCGAAATGAGTTCCCCGACTCAGTGACACTCAGCTAAACCCCTCAGAATGGAAGACAGCCCGTGGGAATCCACTGAACCTCTCTGGAGACTGTTTCCCGCACACAGAGCCCACGGCCATTTTTAAAACTCCCCGTGCACTGAAGCTCTGCACAGCCACGATGGGGTGCTTCCAATGCCTCAAACAACATAAACAATGTGTCTGATCTCTCCACCAACCCTTAAAAAATTGCACGCTCAGCCCACGGCCGCACACCCTGTTTTTCCACGGTGGTGAACAGTACCCCATGTGAAAAGACAAAAATGCCCTCAGGGCAAAAATTACCAAAATGCCCTCCAACATCCGTGACCCGTAACTCGGTCATCCGACGTCCGTTTCGCGCGTGCCGCCTGTCGTTGTACTCGGGACCTCGAGACGAACCTAACGGTCTTTGATTCATTTGGATATCAATTGTCTAACAAAAAGTCAACTTTTTCCCCATATAACGTTCAAATTACGATAATGCCCCTAGACTTCCGAACATCATAACTTTCACCCTGTTCGTCCGAATCGAACGTGTCACCTGTCTATGAACTCGTGACGTCCCGAACTACGTCACGGTCATCACTCCACGTCCGTTCGACCTCCCAATCAAAGAGTCAACAAATTGACCACACAAATCACAGGGGTAAAAACGTCATTTTTATCAATATTTTAAAATATTACATTTCCAGAACGTCCGGGGCGTTACAGTAATCGTTGATTAATTGAGCAAAATCGGACGGACGGTGTAAAATGACCGTTTTGCCCCTAGTCTTGGGTAAAATGTTAACTTTTGACTTGGGGAGTCAAACGTACGAGGACCAATGACCGTGACGTAGATCAGAACGTCACTAGTCCGTAGATAGGCGACACGTCGAAATCGAGCGTCGAACGGGGAAGTTATGGTCACGAAAAATGAAATTGGACTATTCACGCATTTCGAGGCATACATTGTAGGACTAAATCTAATTGGCTAATTTACTAATGTGGGACCCTTGGATGAGTGACAAGTGTCACTCATCCAATTGGCCATCTCCCCTAATTTGTGGATCTTAATCATGATTGGTGGGTTTTATATTAAAATATTAATTATGTTGATTATTTTATAATTCCCTCATCTCTCATCTCTCATCATCCAGCCGTCCATTCCCCTCATATCACTCATCCTCACCATTCATTCCTTTCATCTAACCATCATCAACAAACCTCACCTTCTCTTCTTCAACCTATGCACATATCTTCATCTTCTTCATTCTATTTCTTCTTCAAATTGAGAAACAAACACACATACCCCCTACCACCATACCTTCTCTGTGCTCGTGTGTGAGGCTAAAGGAATGAGTGTGTGATGTGAGAAGAAAATGGTGTTTGGTGAGGGCCAACCAAAGGAGTGTAAAACAGAGTGTGTGCGTGTGATCATGAACCTAACCCTCTCAAACCTCATCTATTGGTCGTGTTATATGAATAAGAAAGGAAGTGGAGGCTGAGGTGAGTTCAACGGTGGCCACGATGGTGGCCCACGATGGAGATGAGAGCTAAGAAACCGTGAGGACCGGCTTTGTTTAAAAAATGGCAAACAATGTTCTAGTGACTGTTGATCGATTTGCTTGATCAGATGAGGTTCTGGAGGTTTCAAAGAGATGTATGGGTCTGGTATCGTGGCCTGAGGTGGCCTGTGGTGGCCAGAGGCAGCGGAGGAAGTTGGCATTTTATTCTTCGATAAAAAATGTTAGGTTTTGGCCGTTTTTCGTTGTTTTAGTCACATGAATAGGTTCCTAGGATTTAGAAAAAACTATGGGGATTAAAAGGGATGAAAATGGGGCTGAAATGAGGGAGGAAATCTTGTGAACTGGCCTAGCCGATTCGGGTTGGACCGGGTTGCAGAGCCGGTCTGAACCGACCGGTCTGCGGAGGTTGAAGATAAACAGTGTTTGGCGCGTGGGCTTCCCGCCCAACACGTGGGGATAGTTTTGGAAAGTGTTTAACATGACTTTTAATCTATTCGATGTAACGAACATTTTGGGACTGGTTTCATGTCGATCGGACATCGTTTCGATATAATTCAAGATGTTCGAAGGTTTAGGATCAAGTTTAAAAATAGTTAAAAATTCGGAAAAATTACGGGGTTTCAATGAGAGGTTAATGAGGTAGTTAGTAACCCTCTAGTGTGATTTGGATAAGTTTGGGAGTTCCGGTGACAGTGATTAGCCCGGAGAGGCTTATGGCACGCATATCGAGACGGCAACATAGGATGGTCTGTGAGTGGATCTTGATTTCTAAACTGTGATGCATGCATAAATGTTTATACGTTTTATAGATATGATTTCTATCATGATGATTATGTATTGGTGATTTACATTATTTCACGTATTTCGAGGCAATTTACGTATTTGTACGTATATCGAGGTTTATAGATTTACGCTGTGGTTATTGGTGCTTATGGTTTCTGTAATGGTTTAATGAAATGGTTTTGAATTTGAAAAGGTAAACTAGGGCACGAGACCCATTTTTTTTTTGGAAACTCTCAGACTTGAAGTCCAGTTAGTTGCGTTATCGGGCCAGAGGGCCAATTGGTTCGCGAATTGATTTCGGATTTGAAAATATGGAATCGGGCATGAGACCCATTTGATTTACGAATTTTCGGACTTGGAGTCCATTTGACTTAATAAGGCATCGGGCCGGAGGCCCAGTTGGTTTACGAATCGGGCTCAAGGCCCAGTTGGTTTACAAATCGGGCTCAAGGCCCAGTTGGTTTACGAATCAAGTTCGAGGCTCAGTTGGTTTACGAAATCGGGCTTGAGGCCCAGTTGGTTTACATGATCGGGCTTGTGGCCCAGTTGGTTACGATATTGGGCATGAGTCCCATTTATGGTTTATGAATGTGATTTTAGGTTCGGAGACCCTAAATAGATTTGGATTTGGAAAAAGTGTATTTCTAGTTTCATGACAGTTTATGCGGATTGGACATGGATCCTTTGAAAGGTTTTGAGAATGATTTTGAAATGGTTTTTCACATACCATCCTTGTATTTATAGACTGTCTCCTTCGGGGAAGGTCGTTGGCCTGGGTGGACCCTAGAGTAGTCACGAAGCACTAACTGAATGGAGTCGCCCCCGTTGGGTGCCTTACTCTCAGGAAGGTATATATGGATTATAACCCCCATGGAGGGTCAATGATCTGCGGACATTGACCTGAGTGGGCCTTTGGGAGACTTGGGATTTGAGACCCCGGATAGCACGCTCGTAGCTTTGGAAACCGTAATAGGATTGGTTATATGATATTTGGTAAACATGATTTCTTAGATTTGTGAAATTGTGTTTTGTGCATAGTAAATAGATTTGGGCAATGACCCACATACTCGGATTTACGGTTTTGGGCCGAGTTCCCACATATGGTTGATATGTTATGGATTTGTGTAAATGGCTTTGGGTAGGGGCCCGTATAACTTGGATTTATGGAATTTGGTGTTGAGACCCTAATAATGGTTATTTGAGTATGGTTTGATAAATGGTTTTCGAATGCATGCATGCTTTGTAGTGAAGGGCATAAATGTGTTTTATTAAACTATTGATTTTCGTCCACTCATAGTTTTTTATGGTTTTTAATGCCCTTCTGGTTGATCACGGATGCGGACTGTAGCAGAGACCGAGACATCACTCTCCTCCACCGGATCCTGGCGCTCTTTGGAGGCTGGTCAGGCTAAAGATTTGAATTATCCCTTGTCTGACACTTCGTGTCAGACGGGATCATGACACATCTCGTGTTAATCCCGGGGGGATTGGGATGGGTCGTGACACAGAACGTCCAACTAATGCCCAAGTCAAAAAGTCAACATTTGACCATTCCATGGGCGAAATTGTCATTTCCACAAAATTTTCCAAATTTTATTTTCTTGAATGTCCGAGTCGTTACATTTATGGTTATATTTGCTTTGAATTTTGACTAAGTGTGTTGCGATGCTTGGTTTTTCTATTTTTCCTTTTTTTGTTTTGGAAAGGAACAATAACTGCTTGTTTTGAAGTTTCTCATCTTATGTAACGACTCGAATCGAAAATTTAGATTATTTTAGAGAATTTACTTGGAAAATGATGATTTTACCCTTGGCTTTGGAGGGGGTCTGTTGGTCAACTTTTTCGTGGAAAAACTTATGGAAGTTTCCCTTGGACCATTCGTAGGTCTCGAGCTCACCAGTTCACAGACATGTGGCATGTGGAAATCAGTATCCATGTACGGAGCTCACAGATCTGAAACAGTAAGGGCATAACGGTAAATTTGTAAAATTTAAGGGTATTTAAGTGGATGCACTCTCTCTCCTCACACGATTGGTTAGTTTGGATTTTCTTTTCTCTCTCCTCGCAATGTGACCACCGTTTCCTCACCATCATTATTATATTACCCAATGTTCACCATCTTGTTATATTAACCAAAATAAATCCGTCTTTACGGGGTTACCACCCACATCCAACCCACTTCCCCGACAAAGAGAAGAATGCATCAATTTAAAACTCTTTGTTTTCCTTACTTTCATAAGCTTACCACTTACCCCCATTTAATTGATAAGTTAATTAGTATTCAATTATAATCAAGTTCATAACCTTTACTTATTATCAAGTATAAACCAACTTATATTACATCATGGTATCAACCAATCCTCACCAAATCCTTTAGACACATTCATTACTTATGCACTTTTCTCTTATTCCCCAAGTATATGTCATTAAAGGCTCAAAACTACCCACAATCAACCTTCTTTTATCAAGTTCCTTAGCTAAACTTCTCTTTTAGTAATATTTAGAACTCCACTTAAGTTCTTAGCATTATATGCATAACCATATAATCACACACACATCAACCCTTGAATATCTATCCTTCCCACATGATATTTTTTTTTTTATTATCGTAGTCCCCTTTATACATAACATTATTAATTTTACTCAAAAATAAAGACTTTACTCAAGCCTTTTCCATTTCTATTTCCATAATGTTCACTCTTATCACTTCACCATTATTACCATCATTAACTTCTCATCAACATTAACAGAATCATCAAATTCCCATAAGGATTAAATTTAAACCCATAATTTTTCCCAATTAATTTTAAACTTAAATTATAACCACAAATTTTTTGAATTTCGAAAATATACTTAAACAACGTTGTGGAACCCAAAATCATCCGAAAATTATGGAGCCGCCACGTGTCCCGTAATTCCCAAAAATGACCAAATTGCCCTTGGCAAATAACGCTGATCATTTGAAAAACACCCACACATTAAATAATCTATTTACCGGTTAAATACGTTATTTGATCGGGTTAAAACCTCCGTAATATTGATATTCTCCCCGAGAGTTAATTATCGTTATTCTTAATAATGGATAATTAATATTAATATTAAAATACAACAAATATCATTACTATCATAATGAGCCATCATTACAATTATTAAATAATATATTTAATAATAATATATTATTTACTAATTAAATATTCAACCGACCAATCAGAACGCTCCAAGGCTCCCAAGATTTTCCTATAAATAGGAAGGCACATTTCATTTCCAAGGTACGTTGATTCTTCGTTTCGAAGTATATCCCTTTCCTCTCTCGAAGCTAACTTAGGCATCGGAGTGTTCTTGGTCGAACAACCCCCCGGGTAAATCGATCGAGGCAACGATAGCTAATTGTTTGATGTTTGCAGGAATTGTGAGGACTTTTCGCGACGGGTTCAATCTTTGATTCAACAAACGTCCAATCAACCCATCAATCACACCATTAAATTCAGAATGCCATAACAAAGAACTTTCATGTTAGGTGGACGGTGAATGAATGTCTCACGTCCACCACGTGCTGGGGGGGCTCTCTACGCATGGGCCTCACGTGCTTGACAGGCGCAATTGTGGATTTACTCGCCGTCTACCTTGGGCGGGTCTACGAAACAGGTTGCCCAACCTAGCGACCCTAACCCGACTATAAAACCTCAATTTCTGTATCGTTCTTCATATTCTAAATGTTCAATTTGGTATATTCGATCCTAGAAGGAGATATACGGTATCAAAAGTACAAAAACATACCTCAATCGTGCTCTCCAACTTCTTGGATTTCAGCTAGTTTCTCCAGCTTCGTATACAGTTGTTTCCTGCATCCAAAGTCTTGTTTTCTCACTCCAAAATGATCCTACGAAATCATTTAGCCTCCTAGGTTCCTCAAATAGCCTGCACAAAGCTGCAAATCATAATGACAACCCACAACCATTCTTAAACTTCACAGGTTGCCCATTGTTTCATACTATTCTATTTAAACTTCACGATTATTCTCTCCTCTCCCTTCTCTCTTTTTCTTTCCTCCCCTCTCTAGTTTCCCTCTATGCTCCTTGACAGAACCTTTCCTCCCCTCTCTAGTTTCCCTCTATGCTCCTTGACAGAACCCGTCTCAAATATAATCAAAAAAATTAAATGGATCGTGCTCCCGTCCAATAAGTTTAATTACTTCCATTTATTTATTCTTTTAAGCAAAATAAACCACTGCACGGGAATACCGCCCACTTCTTACCAAGACATGATACGAGGTTGTTTGAAAAATTTGAGTGGCATGCTTTTATGTTTGTTTTTGGGTTTTACCTTGGTGGAAGCATGTTGTACTGAAATTAGATCAAGTCTTTGTTCATTGTTTACAATTTTTGGGCTGAGAGAGGGCTTTGTGGGCTTCAAGGATACTGGGAGGCGGAGTGCAATCCAAGTTCATTCTGTTCTGTCCTCTTCTTCTGTTGGCTCTTCATTTTTGGTGCTACATGAACTCCCAGCTGTCTACTCTGATAATGGTATTGAGGTGTGTCTTCTTTCTTCTCTATGCTTTTCCAATTTTGGTATTTTATTTCTTTCATTCTTCCCTTATTATTTGTTTGTTTACTTAGAAAATAAAATGGCAAGGAAATAAAATTTAGTTCAGTTTGAAAGTTTGAATTGTTATCTCAGTTCCACTAATGTCGTGTGCTTCCAAGTTTTTTTATTTTTTATTTTTATTTATTTTTGTTTCTATCTATGATTAATGACAAATTCAAGGTTCTGATTTGGTGAATTTGGGGCTTTTCTTTCGTTTTTTTATTGTACAAAAAAGAAGAGAAATTTAGGTGAAATTTAGAGATTTTATCTGATAAAAAGGGTTGATATATTGTTGATTTTGTGCCTCTGAGATTCAATGATGGATTTGAGGAGAGGTACATGGAAAGAGAAAACCTTTGATAATCAAAAGGTTTTGGTTGAAAATTTTATCTTAATATGAGGGATGGGATGAAGGGCCTAAAACCTGAGCAAACTGGTGGACCAAAAGACACTCAATTTGATGAAAAATATGGTCTAGTACCGCAATTCCGAATTGACATTGGTACGAACACAAGTAGATCTACATCAGTAAATTCAAGTTTAGGAGATATTCCATCCAACTTGAAGAATTTTGCCGGGTCAATGAGATCAAGAGGAACTGTGGATCAATGAGGTGTAGAAAGAGATCGGGTTGAGGGGTTTTGTGGAAGCCCCAGGCTTCATTCTGAGCAAAGAAGGATGCCAAATGAGGGGCCTTCAAATTGCAAGCTAGATTCTTTTGATGGGGAGCAGAAATGTAGGGGTGATTTGTGTGAAGTTGAAGATCTAGAACAGGATTGTTCTGAACTTCTTCGGTAGTTCGATGAATTGAAGGAGAAACTTAGCAAGTCTTATGATCTGGTGGGAGAGAAGCCAATGGAAAAAATGGTTCCAACGGAGGGGAGTGGGACATCGCCAGATCCTCATGGTGACCGGTTAACTTATAATCTTTCAATGCAGCCATATGCCATGGACAGGCAGATGGCAAGACCCCTTTATATGGATATGCAGAACTCCTATGCTCATCAGAGGCATGGCTTGAATGTGATTCTTGATGAGAGTCCGTTTCAGCCACGACTGAATGTAAGGCATCCCCATCATCCACTCCCATTATCCATGACCACCGCCTTATGAATACTTTATGGGGAACCAAATGGACTCCAATCTGAATTATCCAACATTGTATACTTATGTAAATGTTTTCCACTCGCTTGCTTGCTCTTATTTAGGTTGCTACAATCAAAATTTTATCACTGGAAGGGTTCCACAACCTCCTAGTAATTTGAGTGTCTACCAGCATGTCAATCTTGATACATTTCTGCCACGTGATTATAATCACCTGCATGCTACTCCTCCTACATTGAATCTAAGATGGAAAAATGACAGAGTAGCAGGAGGTGGCAGTCAATAGGCAGCATGGAAGAATTTTCCATTGAGTAGCAGGAGGTGCCCCATTCATATCTTGCTTTAGTTTCTTTGAGCTGCTGAAACTTCCAAGAAAACTTAACAAGGATGATACGAATGGGCCAAAAACTGCGTTGTGGGTTTTGTTCAACTGTTATCTCGCTTGAAATCAATAACAAGAAGCTCCTTACTTCAGTTTCTAAAGAAATGAAATTATCTTCTCAGGTATATCAAAGTTTTCTAATGAGGTACTAGAAGGCAGCTTTTTCAGTTCTCATGGCAGTCCAAAGGCCATTGAAACCAACTCCAGCAGTGATGGTTTAGATACCAAAGAAAATTCAGTGGCAGATAATAAGAGGTTGAACTTTGAAGAATATGAGACGAGGCAAGACCTTACTTTTAATGAGGTACAAAAAGGTAGCTCTTTAAGTTCTCATGGTAGTCCAAAGGCCATTGAAACCAACTCTAGCTGTGAAGATTTAGGTACCAAAGACAAATCACTGGCAGATGATAAGAGGTTGAACTTGGATGAATCTGAGAAAAGGAAAGGCCTTGCTTCATGTTCCGTCTCTTCCAAAGTAGAAAAGGGAGATCTCAGATTTTGTGATCTCTCATAGATGTGTTTCTGAATCTGCTGAGCTGCCATTTCTAGATTCCTTTTCTCCAGCGCATCCAGATTCTCCTCTTTGGGAGTAGTCTGAGAGTCTTTCTAAGAATGCATCACCCATAGATGGGAAGGGAAATGAGAGTGGACGTATGGACGAAGACAAGGTGCCCGTTAGTAGGACCAGTTCTCAGTAGAGTTCTATGATTGATAGATCAGTCGAAACCGAGGTGGATGTCTCTTACAATGAATATCTCTTACAATGAATGTCTCAACATCACCAACATATCCTAAGATTCTTCAGATGGAAACAAAGATGAAGATCGTCGATAGGGCACTGATTCTTTCTTTGTGGGACTTATTAAAAGGAGCTTTAGAGATTTGTCGAAGTCTAGTCAGACTTTGGTGAGAACGTGTCCTAATGTTTTAATCAATGGACAACCTATACCAGATCATGTTGTTAAAAGGCTGAAAAGCTTGCTGGCCCAATTCAACCCGGAGATTATAGGTAAGCCTTCTTGGGGAGGATCATGTTTTCAGCGCAATATTTTTCATGCATTGGGCAGAAAGCTAACTAACTGTGTTGTATCCTTGTTTTTCGTATGACTTCAGTGCCGGGGCAAACTTGCCTTGGCATAATTCCAGTGAGAATATTGACTTCTTATTTAAAAATGTGTTTTGTACAAGGTTCATGTGTAATTGTAAATAATGCATTTCCATTATCTGACAACTGTTTATTGAAGGGCTCTATTACCCCATGCCAACAAATTGTGGTGTGGGAAACAATCTGGTCTATGTTAACGGGAGAGAGTTTCATCAGAGATATCTGGACCTACTTGCAAGCAGAGGACTACCAACTACAAGAGATTAATTTTACATCTTAGAAATTTCTGTGAAACTTGACCTGACGCGAGTGCTTGTGCTTGAATACAGTTGATTACTGTTGCATACTAAAACAACGTTTGAGGATACAATGCTTCGTAGTCTTCTTGCTAAAGTTGCAACGTTTAAGGTGAAAACAAAAAGCATTGTCGTCTTCTTGTTTTTGATTCTCTTAATTGTGAAAGAGACATGCCATCTAGCCCTTCTGGTAAACCGACAACTGAATTTGGTAACAAGTCCACCTTCATAGCTTCAGAATGTTTATGCATCAGTTTGTCCGTTCGATGATGTAATGTGTATTTTTCTTCTTATGGATAAATGATGGAGAAACTTATAGAACACGAATCTACAAATAATGGTTGGATAAATTTGTAAACAACCTACAATGAAAAAAATGATGTGATGTTTAATCTGTATTGTTATTGGTGTATTAATGACATTTTATTGGACAGAAAAAAACGTGGATTTGGCATGAAAGTACCCAGAATGGCTGGCTGAATTCCATTTGCTGACAGATACCGGGTGCGTCAATTCCTTAAAGATGTTAATGAGGATCGCCGGTTGAATTTTTTATGCATGTTTGATTTCGAAAGTCTCATTCATGAATTTGTATCCGAGAGTGAAAGTGATTTGGTGATGTAGATTGTTAGACATAGTCAAATTTGATGGAGCAATTTTCCACTGCCTCATCCATTTGGTTTTTAAAACTTGCTGTATTTGTAACGATGCCACTTTTTGTTTTTTTGTTTTTTTTTTTTGTTTTATGCAATTACAGACATACCTGTTTTTTTTTTTTTTTTTCCAAGAATTACAGACATACCTGTTCAAACATTCTATTTATTTTGATGTACTTATTATCAATCAGTTAAACAGTTAGTTTTTTTGCCACACAATTTTGGATGTGATTGAAATGAAAGCCTACCTTCTAGTGAACATTGTAAATACTAGCCTTGATGTACTTATTTTGATGTACTGGTTTGTGTTTTAGCTAGCCTTGGTGGTCTGTTTGTGTTGCTTCCTTTTGGTAAGTTTCTCCTCTCGGTGTTTGTCTCGCCTAAACCATTTCAACCATCGGCCAAAAAGCCAAAATGTAGAAAAATTTGGTAAAAAATGGTCTCCAACCACAAGGCTTAGAGCCATGGACATATTTTGATTAAGGACCAAGAGCAAAAAATCTCTCAAATTTGTCCAAAAATTTCAAGAAATTTTCTGTTTCTTAAATATATAGTGGGCTCAATCCTTATTATAATTGGTCGCACTCAATGTTTTAATTCTTACCGAATATCTAGACATTTAATCGCACAATGATATGTCACTTAAATATTCTCTCAAAATTATTTATGTGTCACATAACTACTATTTAATAAAAAAAAATTAGAAATTTATTCACGTGTTGACGTGTGTCACATAAAAATTTTATTAAAAAATTATTTTTCCTACTTAAAAAATTTTACTCACATGTTGCCCTAGATGTTCTTTCTCTTTTGGTTAATATAATTTGCTTACTAAAAAAAATTAAGTTAATATAATTTGCTTAAGAATTTTTTTTAAGTAAATTGTCTTAACTCTTATCTTAAACTCTTGTCAGACTTAAACTCTTGTCAGTATGTGGAAAAGGCAAGAATGAGATGTGAGAGATATTATTAGAAAAGAAGAGGAATAATTGAGAGTAGAAACAGACATTGGTACTTCAGAACCACAAATGGAAGATGGAAGAGGCAAGAAAGCAAAATACCATATCAAAATTTGTGGGTGATTCCAAATTGAAGTGACCATCGACCATGAGCATGGCTTGATTGGGTGGTCACAAAATGATTTCTTATATTGGGATCTTTTACGATACTGTATATTAAGAATTATTATTTTTAGAGAGTGATTATAAAGATGGTATAGTTGACTTATCATTCAAACTTTAGTAGTACCTTTTTGTATAATTTTTTATTTATTTATCAAATAGTTTATATATTTTTTAATTAAAATTGTTTATTTTTTAAATTATTATTTTAAAATTATCCCTGTAAAAAAGTAATAAGATTAAGGTCATTTACACGTATCAAATAAATCAACAATTTCAATACCAATTAAGATTTTTATGTCGCACTTTCCATTCAATTAATACATATAATTGACTAAATAATTTTCAATTTTGTTGATATCCTGCATTATTAATCTTGAACTAGAAATTTAAGAGTAATACAAGAAGCTATCATCAATATGTGATGTAAATATTATCCAAATTCAATTACCCAATTAGATTCTTTTATGAATTATTCGATGAATTTACCATGCATCAAATGAGCAACAGACAAGGTAAAACTACTTGTCTCTCAAACTAGAATAGAAAATCTCGGATTTTGAAGTGAACTTTGAAAGCTCGAGTTAAACAATTTTGTATTTTTACTTTAAATGCATCATATACTCGCACTCAATTCTCATTATTCGTTCAAAATAGACAAAATAGGATTACTGCTACCAAAATAGCTTTCCCTACTACAGTTTATTGTCTTTGACAGGAAAGAAACAATAGAGTTCTTTTGTCTGTAGTGAGTGGTGTTAGTGACCGCGTGTGACTACTTTTATTTGGCTTTGTTGAGCATTGTGCTCTTGGCTGAATTTCGACTGTGGTTCCTTTTTGAGTTCTTTTCATTTGATTTATAAAATCTTTTTGTTTAACAGAAAAAAATAGACAAACTCGTCCTACTCAAGTTGTTTTTGTTTTTGTTTTTATTTAAATTAACTTTTGTCAATTTGGAGACGTGGATGAAAATAAGGTGAACCAAAAAAAGGCAAAACTAGAACACTTCACAATCCAAATGAAATCTCCTCAAAATCGACGCGATTTGGGTTCGTTCTACCCCTTCTCGAAATCCCTGAAGCACAAAATCAGTTGTTCTTCTCACATATTTCCATTCTCAGTTGGCCTTGTCGGTCAAATAGATAATGAGGACCACGAAGATTTTGATCAGTCATCTCAGATTCTCACAAAACACCAAATAACCCAATCAACACAAAAAAGCATAAGCATCAAATGAAAAGCTTGAACTTTGATACCCATTTACTTACCAATCGTAATCAGCTTTCTCATTCTCCGAATTCAAAAAGTCATCCACTCGGCCTTGACACCTCTGAACCTCCATGGTTATCAGAAAGTCACAACCTAAAAAAAGCATCTATCCAGCTAGTAGATCTCTCATCCCATCTCCATCTACGCCATCTCCACCCAAACTCATAGTCTCATACCATAGCCCTTGAGCAAGAACCAGAGCCATATCTCCTGCACTCAACATAAGCACTTGATCGAGATCATAAACTAATCGAACAGAGTCCAACATCAGAGTAAAAAATCCTCGAAATTAGCCATGCAATATGAAATCAACCCCATCGAATTCCCAAACAACCTCGTGGAGTTTCTAGAACCTCAATCACAAAGACGCAACCTAAACCTCAATCATTCCCGTAGGACCACCATCATTTTGCAATCGACAGCCCTCAAAAACCCCTTTAAACCTCAATCATTCCCGTAAGACCACCATCATTTTCAAACCGACAGCCCTCAAAAACCCCCTTTACCCCTGCCCCCTTCTCCCCCCACCGAACGATGAAATCATTTTCCCCTCCCCTCCCCCCTCACCCCACTGAGCGATGAAATCACCCGGCCTCCAACCGAACGATGACATCAGTGAAAAGGAACGAAGCTATCAGTGAGATAGTGATGAGACAGTGAAGTGACAAAGAGGGGGTTTTTTTTTTGCCGTCCAAATTTCTAGTCTTGCCCTACTTTTTGAGGCACACTAACGGAAACACCTAAGTGGGACGGCTCTTCGATTTTGACTGAAGCATAGCATCAGTGAATATGAGATAAATCTGACCAAAAAAAAAAGTGAATATGAGATAAAAAGACAAGAATCTTTTATTTTTCGTTTCTAATGCAATACAATAAATCATGTAATATTGTGAGAAAAAAGCCCAGCACCAGAGATGCAGCAATGCCTAATAATCAATCACTTGTACTCCCATCATTGAAATTAAATACTGTGAGAGAACAGCCCAGGTCCATACAATAGGCAATGCCTAATAATCAACCACTTGTTCTCCATCATTAATCACTTTAAAAACTCATTCAAATTTATGGAAACTTTCTCTTATTCACTTTATTCTCCATACTATATTTCCAGACTGCACTTTTTTTTTGTTCTGTTTTGATACGTCTATTCTAGATTCAGCCTTCTACAAAAGATTCATTATCAGTATCCTAAGCAGCCGAAAACTCTATCAAGTAGAAACATTATCCCCACAATAAAATATAACCCTCTTCAATCCAATCTGTACATTTATATAGGTTTTCATCTTTTTTTGCAATCCCAATAAAATAATTATTATTTTCCTGATATTTTAGTGATTTTTTTGGGGCCGAAGTTTGGGTTTTAATCCCCTTCAGCTGAAGACGTACATTTGGTCGGTCACCAGCTAAAGAAACAGACTTCACTGTCTCCGTCGGGGGAGAGCAGCAATCGAGCAACAAAGAAAATGAAGCTGAATTGGAATCTATGGTTTAATCACAAGCACAAGAATTTGGTGGTGAAGTTTGTGGTTGGGATCCTCTTGATTGGTATTGCATTTCGTCTTTTTCTCTCAACCTCCGTGGGGTTTTCTTCACCCAGAATTGACTCCCCTTTTCCTGAGAAAACTGTGGCTTCGGAGCAGCCAATCTCACTACAAGCTCCACCGGATGAAGATCAGGATCAGATTACTTCACCCCGAGAAGAAACCCATTTGCCCGAAAAAGTTAAAGCTTCACGCCCACCAATTTCTGGGCAAGCTCCAGAAGATGGAGATCAGGTCCAGATTCCTCCTGAAAATGGTGATTATTTCGCTTCTCTTTTTGGGGTTCTTACTGTTTATCATTTTTTCTCTATACTTTGTGCTATATGTATGAGAAACCTAAAGTAGGTGAGTAAAATTGCTATTATGGGAAAAGCTGGCACTGTGATTGATAATTGAATGTGTTGAGATCTGCAGCTGGGAAATGGTCCTTTTGCTTCAATGTTTTGGGAAATTTTGATAATTGTTTTTCTGCGCCTTCTTTATGGTAAAATGTTCTGTTTATGTTTTATTGTTCTGCTTATTTCTGATTAAGTTGCTTTGATCTACTGTTATCTACTTCAGTTGAATGTCCCTTTTACTCCTTTCGGAAAAGCTAATTTTGGATAGCTGTATAAGTGATTTATTTTCCAATGCAAGTAAACGCTGTGTGCAATATTGTGCAGAAAAGTGTGATCTTTTTGCTGGAGAATGGGTGCCAAGTACTTCAGGTCCAACTTACAATGAGAGCTGCCCAACGATTGAAAATCCTCAGAATTGTATGAAGAACGGGCGGCCTGATACAGGGTATCTGTACTGGAGGTGGCATCCGCGAAATTGTGAAATACCACAATTTAATCCAGTGAGATTCCTTGGAATGATGAGGAATAAAGCATGGGCATTGATTGGTGATTCAATATCTCGCAACCATGTCCAGTCATTGCTGTGCATGCTCTCCACGGTAATTAGTAGAATTGTTACATGGAAATATTGGCTTTGGATAAGTGAAGATAAGCTTAGTGTTAGCATGAAAAAGAAAAAGAAAAAAAAAAAAAATCCCTCACATCCTGAAAGCTAAAGTATCCAATTTTCCTACAAGCTTAATGAGTTAGGATGTTTAGAATGTGCTTTTTCAACACTTAATACTCTTCCTTTGCTACTCTTTCTTTATTACTGTAATGCAATTTTCATTGCCTGTCTGCCTTTTCTGCTGAACTCGTGTCAGTTAAAATCTTTAAATTGTGCAAACAAGTTACTTCACCATGGAGCAAAGTTGACAACTTTGGATGATAATTGACTTTTGGTTTACAGTAAATATGATCCCCTTGAGAATTTTTGGGACTACTTCTGCGAAAGTTTCAGTAACCTTGGAACAATTTCTCTTCATTGATGTATGTGTTCTCAGTTTATGAGAGTTTTTGTAGAATTTGGCTTTCCTATGCATGCGAATTTTCCTTGTCTTCTACCGTTTTACAGCTGCACCCGTTATTGTACCTTCATTTATTGGGTTGAGCAACCCCACCACATGAACCAATGAAGGGAAATCCAGTTATTTACAGAAGTAAGGTCATGATATACAAATACTTTCTAAGGAAATTGTTTGATCTAGAGAAGTTAATTTTGGTGGGATAAAGGTGTTTCTCACCCTTTTTCTGTGTGCACACCCACACGGATATAGTTACTATAATAGCTATGACATGACAAGTGCATGATATAGTTACTATAATAACTATACCCACACGGATATAGTTACTATAATAGCTATGACATGACAAGTGCATGATTGTACCTTAGTTTTGTCTCCTGCATTTTGGTTCATGGTTCATCATGAGAGCGCCTTCAAGGCTTGAAAGGTGCTAAATGAATACAACATGAACCCGCCATCTTAATATTCGAGATTCTAGGTTAATAGATCAAATGTTGATTATTTTGACTGTTTAAGCCTGGAATTTAACTTATTTAAAGAGATTATTGTAACATTGTCCTTCAGGTTGAACGAGCAGTACAAGTGTACCATGACAAGGATTATAGGTCCAGAAGATGGTACTTTCCCTCTTACAATTTTAGTGTCTCAGTGATTTGGTCTCCTTTCCTTGTCAAAGCTGCTATTTTCGAAGACTTCAATGGTGTTGCAACATCTGAAGTTGAGCTGCATCTTGACAAGCTTGATAAGCAGTGGGTGAAAGAATACCACAGTTGGGATTACATGGTCATTTCAACTGGGAAATGGTTTCTCAAATCTGCAGTCTATTATGAGAACAATAAAGTGTTGGGATGCCATTACTGTCCTAAACGGAATCTGACGGAGTTGGGATTTGATTTTTCTTATCGCAAATCCCTGAGATTCGTAATGGACATTATAGTGAAGTCTGATTATAAGGGCATGATCTTTTTCAGAACATCCACCCCCGATCACTTTGAGAATGGGGAGTGGTTTAATGGAGGAAATTGCAAGAGAACAGCCCCAGCTAAAGAAGGTGAGACTGAAATCAAGGAGGTAAATAAGATCCTTCGTAACATTGAACTAGAGGAGTTTGACAAGGCATCTGCAGAAGCTTCTAAAAATGGAGTGAATCTCAAACTCCTTGACCTTTTCCCGCTGTCTTTGATGAGGCCTGATGGGCATCCTGGTCCATATAGACAGTATCATCCATTTGAACAGGGTGAGAATGCGAAGCTTCAGACTGATTGTTTGCATTGGTGCTTGCCAGGGCCGATAGACTCTTGGAATGATATATTGATGGAGATGATAGTAAATGGCTGAGAAAATCAGCCTAGTTGCATTCGAATTGCTTTTCCCTTATGATCATGTGAGCAAATATTGAATCCTGGTAAAGTTTGTTGCAGAATTTCTGGATAATGAATCATAAATTCGTGAACTGCCTTGTCTGTATACATTTCTTCGTTCTTCTCCAGATGAACTGGTAACGTTTCCCGCGACTGCATCATTACCAGTGTCAACTGGCTTGTCATTGAGAACCTCATCTGTAGTTAGAACAGAATACTGCAAGAAGATCATCGTGTTGTATTAAGGGGAATCTCTATCACATTGAGAATTTGACTCTTGCCCTCTCCTCCCCAGATTTTAGTGGCCATCTTTGAGGAACCAAACAACTGTAATATTGTAAGCTATAAACTTATATTCTTTATCATTTTTGTAATTCAGAAAGCTATTTTTATTTTTTTAATTAATTTCTTTTTATCTGTAAAAAACTTGAATTATATTGTAGCAATTGATGAAAATATTCACAATATCCGTAAAAAATTTATC
Source organism: Prinsepia uniflora (assembly GCA_032719365.1). Taxonomy (NCBI): domain Eukaryota; kingdom Viridiplantae; phylum Streptophyta; class Magnoliopsida; order Rosales; family Rosaceae; genus Prinsepia; species Prinsepia uniflora. Next base: position 29,895,098 of record CM064872.1, on the reverse strand, counting down.
GATATATTTGTATTTTGGAGTCTCAACATTAAATTAAGAGGGGTAATGAATATGCTTGTATTTAAAAATTTTGATATAGAAATAAGGAATGAAGAAAAATATTCTCTTAATTTTTATGATATAGGTATTAGTTTTATATAAATATTATTGGGTAATTAAATTTTTTCTAAAATTTCATTCAAAACTTGTAAGTTTTGGACTAAATTTTCAAGAAAAAATTGGAGAAATGGTCGCTCAACTAAACGCCCAGTTTTGCAATGATCTCTTAACTCAAAGTTTTTACTTTTTTGATCTCTTAACTTTAGCCAAATCTCCTAATTTAGTCCCTCTGTTAAAAAAAACTAATTGATTATGTTAAAATTAAGGATACATTTGTCCATTCATATCAAATTGATTCTTAATTACAATGATGTTCAAACAAGTCCATGCCCAAATCCTAAAATCGAAACTTGACCTCCTCGATTCCCTTTTTTTCAGTCTTCTTCTTTCTTCTCGTACTCTCTCGCCTAGCCTCCATTATGCCCTTTCCATCTTCAACCAAATCCCAGAGCCTCAAACCCATTTGTGCAACAAGATTCTGCATGAGTTCTTGCGACGTTCCAAGTCTGATAAGGCCTTTTTGGTTTATGAGAGGATAGGGATGGAGGATATTGCTATGGACATGTTCAGCTTTCCGCCCTTATTGAAGGTAGTGGCTAGAGCTTCAGATTTCAATGAAGGGGTGGGGTGGAGATTCACTGAAACAAACTTAGTTTCTCTAATTCCAACCAGAGCGATGTTGGGAACTTGCACAACTGATAACAAAAGCTAGATTCTATCTCTTCTTTCTATGAAGCATATCTATTTGTTGGTCGATTGGCTTTTGTGTGGATGATCGGAGCAGGTCTCTTTATTTGTAGGTTAGCGACATTTTCTTCGCTCGATCTAGGAGAAGCATCATACAGCTCAAATCATTATTAGATACCCTGAAAGGCATTTTTTCCTTGTTTTTTGGGTTGGTTCACGCGCGCACGCAAACGAGCACCGATCACAATAATAGGAAACTATGACCAATAGAGTCAGACACTTAGCTACATCCGCATGCAAATGAAATGTAGTTTTGGTTGATGCTTTCTTTCCTTTATTAGTAAAAGGGGCGCATGACGTTCACGGAGTATGTGCCCCTCTAATAAAGGGGTTGAGGTCAATCATCCACTCTCGAGATTCGTATTGATCAATCGATCCTCGCATCCCACTAGTTCGCTAAGTAAACTCACTCTACCAAGGGGCCTAATAATCCAGATACTTGTGGGGAGAATGAGAGTTGCACTAAGCAACAATAGATAATTTTACTATAAGGTCGGAGAGTTTCATTTTTTTTAATCAAATCAAATTCTTCCCTCCAGACAGCTTAGCCCCTACTCTCTAAAGCTTGCCACTCCTATCTATTAGTAAAGCTCGAAACACTTCCACGACCCCCCATCCTTGGCCTTCCATCATGGTCTGCCTAACCAGCCTTTCTCTAGAGAAGCAACCCGCTCGCTTGAAATCTGTCCATAAGGATGTGTAACAAGACATCCACACGATTACGCATAGGACATATAGGAATCGGGAATTTGCACCCTCCGAATGAGCTAATACTGGATCTTCGGGTAAACCATATCAAACAAATGGTAGTTGTGAGGATGCTCGGAGTGGGTCTCTTTATTTATAGGTTAGCAATTTGCATCAATTGGTTCTAATAAAAACTAGTGACCGACAAAAATTGCCTTATTCACTTTCGGCAAATGAATGAACGAGCCGTGTTCTTAAAAGGAGTTACCGTCTTTGTGTTTTCTTACCGTCCCCTTTCGCCTCAAAGCCCATAGGTTGGGTGCTAGTGATGTACTAATATAATAGTAGGCTCTTACACTGAGCGAAGTTACGAGCTCACCTTTATCGAGCCTACTAAAATAGCTTCGCAACATTAAAAGGGAGAGAATTTCAGGCGGTTAAAGTCACTAGATTGAGCGCTAGTGCTTTACTAATATAATAGTAGGCTCTTCCGTTGAGCGAAGCTACGAGCCCGCCCTTCTCGAGCCTACTAAAATAGCTTCGCAGCATTAGAAGGGAGATAATTTCAAGCGGTTAAAGTCACTCTCTCCAACCTGGTTTCGAGAGCATTCCACTAGTTTTTGGCGACTTTCACTTTCAACCCGATTCACCGCCTACATGTCCTTACGCCTAGTCATTCCGAAGAATACATGCCATTCTCTCCTCTCCCCCCCCCCCACCCCCTCCCGTCTTACTGCAGTTGCTGGCTCGGAGTTAGTCGGGGCTTCTTCCTCGAGTCATGTCATGATCGCACACTGGACGAAAGAGGGAGATGGTATGTACGATTCAAGGGTTGTCTAGGACAGTCAAATCTGTAATGCTAATACTTATTTACAAACGGTCCTGAAACACCTATTAAAGTCTGTTGGGAATGTTGAAGCTAGAGAATAAACACCTGGCGACTAGAGAAAATTATACGCTAGCTTTCGACCAGCTAATCAAAATAAGTTGTACTTTTCATTCAATTTGGTTACCACGTGCTTTTCACTTTATGATCGTGGTCCTTCAGCTCTCTGAATCTTCCACACTATTTTCTTTCTGGCGGAACCTTCGAGAGAAAAACCACGCTGAAGTTTTTCGATATTTTGAAACTTTTTGTTTCAAAGGAGCAAAAACTCTCAAAAAATTCCCACGGCAAAACCTCGAGAGACTTTTCACTTGTGCGAGTATGAGACCTTACTTCTACGACTACTCGACTTTTGCAAGTCCTTATCCCAACAAAATTTCCTTAACTGACTCGCATAGAAGTTGGGTTTTGGTTCGGACGTGTTTCTGGAGACCGGGTTGGTTAGAATGTATTCGTCTTGTGGGAGGATTATGGACGCACGCCTAGTGTTTGATAAAATGTCTTGCAAAGATGTCGTTGCATGGATTATTATCATTAATGGGTATGATTTGGTCATGTATTAAATCCTTCAATCTGATTATCGTGTGTTATGGTTTCAGAAGGTGACAAGTACATTGAACATTTTATATGAGGGAATTAACTATTAGAAATGAATGTTTATCTCTCTTAATCTAATATGTGACAATTAAAAATAGGTACTATCAGAGCGATCTTTTTAACAAGGTAGTCGACCTTTTTGAAGAGATGAAGAACCCTAATGTGAACCCAGATGAATTGGAATCTGCAGAAAAATGAGGTTTTGGTGGTCATCATCGGTTAGCCCTCACCATTTGGCTGAAAAGCCCACGGGCTTGTGGGTACCCGGTAGGCCCGGTGACAAAAAACCTGACCTGGGCCGCTATGGGTCATGGGCTGGCTCGGCCCGCATGTTGACGGGCTGGACTTGGGCTTAGGGTATTCAAAACCTGATAGGCTTGATTGGCCTAAGCCTGATAAGGTCCGGTAAGCCCAGCCCGACTTGCCCATGTTAACCCGACCCATAATGTAACGACCCGTCCCGGGAGTCGGGATTAGCGAAGTATTTAGTGACAGATTAGCTAAGTTAATCAGTGGTTAGTTGGTTCCTTTTGGGCGTTTGGTGTAGAATGACGATTTTGCCCCTAGAAAGCGCAAAATGTTGACTTTTAGTTCGGACGGTCAATTGGGCATTGACCGATGACCGTGACGTAGTTCGGGACGGCACGAGTCCGTAGACAGGTGGCACGCCCGATTCCGACATTCGAGGAGGAAGTTAGGATGTTCGGAAGGTTGAGGGCACTTTCGTAATTTGGTTAAAATAGGGGCATTTGTTGACTTTTTGAAAGACAAGGTTTCTTCACGCAAACCGAGGACCGTTAGGTAGATCTCGACGTCCTGAGTACAACGACAGGCGGCACGCCTTCATCGGATATCGAACGAGTAAGATACGGGTCTAGGAAGTAAAGGGTAAAATTATAATTTGGACGCACATGGGTATTTTGGTCCTTTTGTACCTTGGGAAGCGTGCCAATCAACTGAGGACAAGTGGACAGTGTTAATTGGATATTTTGGGGCTGATCCATCAGGTGTGTGATACCTGGCCACATTCCAGTAGGTTCTAGCCTACACAGTTGCACGTTTAAATGGTTTATGTTGATCGATTAAGAAAACAGAGAGACTGACCCGTGAGAGAATCGACCATCCCCCCCAAGTCTGAGCCGTGTGTGTGATCTTTGTGGAGTGTTCAGAGACTAACTGAGAGAGTGGTGAGTGTTTCTGGGTGAAGGTTGAGAGAGGAAACAGTTGGGAATGGGGGGAACACAGTGAAAACAGAGAACCACCGTGCAAGGCTGAGAGGACAATTGATCAAACCAATCGAGTCTGGGTGTTGGGGTGGTGTTCAGAGGAAAGCTGAGAGTGAAAGGAGTGTTTTGGGAGCTTCAGGACAGTCGAGTAAGTGTGTGAGGTGTGCAGAACTCAGGAAAACAGAGAAGAGTCGAGGTTAGTGGTGCAACCAAAAATCGATCTTTTGATCCACTTCAGTTTTCAGTTCGAGGGAAGGCTAGGAAGGCTGAGGACAACCCTGTGAACCCAGAGGAACACGGCGGCGAGCATGGCGGAGGCTAGAACACAGGTGAGTCCCCTGGTTCCCATGTTTTTAAGTTTTTTTTTCAAACTAAAAATTGTGGGTTTAGGAGCTTAGTCGAGCTGTTCTGTGAGTCCTAATAGGTTTAGTAAGTTGAACTTGAGCTCAGGGAAACAACTTGTGGCTGGGAAAACAACCTGTGGCCGGGAACAGAAATTGGGATTTTCTGGGTTTAAGTTCGAATTTGGGAGAGGAGTGTTAGGCCGTGATGTCGTGTGTTTAGTAGTGGAATAGGTTGCTAGGAAGGGGACGAAACTAGTGGGATCAAAAGGGTTGGAAACGGACTGGATTTGAGGGGAAACCGGTCACGTCGGTTCGGTTCACCTGGACCGGTCTGAACCGGCTGAGCAGAAGGTTGAAGACGATGAACAGTGCAGGCGCGTGAGGCCCACGCGTAGTCCCTTTGGGCGGCACGTGGGGGCGCATGGGGACTGTTCTGGGGAAACTTCCAACACGGTTTTCATTCTAATCGTTGTAACGAACATGCTGGGGTAAGTTTCGAGACAATCGGACATTGTCTCGGGTTAGTTTTCAGTGTTCGAAGGTTTAGGATTCCGTTTAATTACATTTAAAAATCCGGGAAAATTAGGGAAATTAGGGTTAGCTAAGTTGAAGAGTTTGTGACCCGTTTTGGTGACTCTGGACAGGTCGGGAATTGCCTGAGACGACCGAGGATCGCAAGGGACGCGATTGACGAGCACGAAAGTTGTGAGTGGACTATTTGTTTTCTAACCGAGCAAATAACTGTTTTTACTTCTATTGTTTATGTTTCGATTATGCTTTTACGCTTTCGATATATGGATTTATGCTTATGATTTATATGCTTGCTTTACCTGATTACACGCCTTTCAATACGAGTTCTCAGATTTGCTTGTACTTCGAGAATATGATTTCTATGATGCTTTTGAGTATGGTTTCGGATGAATGATTATGTTTATACGCATTCTGTTTTAGTAAGATTTGTGGATTTGATTGAGGTTGGAAGTGAAATTCGGGAGGAAGTCCACGTTTAATCAAACGTAGTTTCGGTTTTCGAAGATTTCCGATTTGGCTTTGGTTTTTGGATTTGATGAATTTTCTTATACATGAAAAATGGTTTTGAGTTTAAAGACTCGGAAAACCCACTGGATCTGGTTTTGAGTTTAAAGACTCGGATTGATTTATCGGGGGAGAGCCCTGGACTGATGTGTTTTGAGTTTAAAGACTCGGTATAGCTTTGAGTTTAAAGACTCGGTGATAATGATACCCCCCGAGGCCTGTGATTGTGTTTTGAGTTTAAAGACTCGTTGATATCTCGGGAAGGCCTGACTATTTGCGCATTGTGTTTTGAGTTTAAAGACTCAGGCGCACTTGTATGATTGATGTTTTTCACTGGTTTTGCAAATATTTCGGGCTGTGACACGATTTACTTAGCTTTATGGATTTAGGGCCGAGGGCCTAAACTTTCGTTTTGATTTCTGATGATTTCTGCACGTTGTTTCCTTTCGTACTACTGTTATTTTAAGTTACTTGGTTATGCATGCATGTTTGCAAAACGGAAGGTGTAACCCTGATTTCTTTATGGAACTGCTTTTATAACTCTTATTTATTTTTAGTCCACTCACATTTTTAATGTTTTTAACACCCTCCAGGTCGTGGTGCGAGCGTTGGGGCTACCGTTGAGGCTGAGTCAGAGGCATAAAGTCATCCGTTGCGCGCTTAGCTTACAGTAGGGCTTGTTTTGTTCTCGTACTGTTACTATGCTCTGTAAATGATATAACTTTTCTCCCTGGTCTGGCAATGTAAATTGTGGATTTTTGTAACGTTCTTTTGGTCTTTTATTTGTGTTTGTCAGACGGGAGCAAGGTTCACCTCGGTTATTGGGGTGATAATCGGGGCGGGTCCTGTCACATAAGCCTGAATATATAAAATAATTATAAATTAAGAATTAATACCTAGTCAAATCTTATTACTACTATTTTAGCACAAACCCAAAACTCCAATCCAAACTCAACCTAGTTTTTATAGAAGTGCATGTTTTTATATACAACTCCACATCCCACTGTTCCATCTTTACGAAAAGGTTACTTCGGTCATTACAATTTGATATAGGGAATTCACCAAATTCACTTTTTTGACCCACTTTGATTCTGATACTTTTACTACACTGAGTGACAGTTAGGAGTAGCATAGCTCCACAAAGAATCTCTCAAGAGCTAGCTTTTCGAGTAACTCTTCATAGAACTTATTACAATTCAAGTAGATTTGTTATTAGTGACCAACTTATCGTGTCTCGACTTTATGGTCGAAAATTTAAGTAAATTCTCCAAACCCAATAGGTCCCCTCCTTACCTTATCTCAATATTCAATAATGATATTTAACATGACACGACCCATCCCAATCCCCCCGGGATTAAAGCGGAATATGTCATGCTCCCGTCTAACACGAAGTGTCAGACAAGGGATAACTCAAAAACTCAGCCCAAACGGGGCTTCTAGAGTGCGCCAGGATCAGTGGAGGAATGTGATGTCTCGGCCTTTATTACAGCCTGCATCCGCGATCAACTTGAAGGGTATTAAAAACCATTAAAAGTTGTGAGTGGACGAAATAAATAATTTATAAAACACATTTCACGAAAAAACATTTATACCCTTCACTAAAAAGTATGCATGCATTCGAAAACCAGTAATCAAACCATTTACTTTAATTAAATCATTAGGGATTTAGTCCAACATCATAAATCTAACCAATGTGGGAACTCAGCCCAAAACCAATCATTATCGAATAACCATTTTATCAAAACACAATTTAACCAATCCTTGGCATCACTGATGCCTAATCAATACTATTGTCACGGTTTTCCAAGCTACGCGTGCTACTTGGGGTCTCAATCCCGAGTCGCCCTAGGGTCCACCTAGATTAATGACCCGCAGATTAATGACCCTCCCTAAGGGTATTATCCATAATTTCACTTTTGATCATGAGCTGCGCCTCAGGGCAGCCCCTCTCAGGTAGTGTGTTGTGACTACTCCGGGATACTACGAGACGTCTGGAGGAGAAAATCCATACGTAAGGATGGTATATGGAAAACATTTTATAAATCATCTCAAACAGTAAACTGGCCAACCTTCGACTGTCGTACTCTCACGATCCTGGAGACCTCCAGTCGTGCTTTCAAGTCTGTTAGCTTCCTTTTAACTTCCAAAACCTCATCCAAGTAACCAGATTGATCAATAACCACTAAATTGATTAATAACCACTAAATCATGGTTTGCCATTTTTGAATCCAAACAGGGCATTTCACGGGAATTTGAACTTACCGTCGCCGTCATGCGCCGTCGTAGCCTCCACCCTCATTATCCAAGTCCATTCTCTTATTCTCCTTCACAAATCACGGGCAAGGATGGGGATTGAGGGGAATTATCTGGGTTGATCCTCGCGGTCCCCTGTTTTTCTCTCACTCGGCCTTTCCTCACCGATCACACACATTTACACGTTTTCACTCTTTTAAAAACGATGAAAGGCAATTGGGAGGCTTCCATAGCCTTCCAGAGAAGAACAGGTGTCCTAATCCAAGTGGGCACAAATCCCAAGGCAAAGGAAAAGACCAAAATACCCTTTGCACAAAATTACCAAAATGCTCATAAACTTCCAAGCCTCATAACTTCTCCATCGAACGTCGGAGTCGGACATGCCACCTGTCTACGAACTCGTGACATTCCGAACTACGTTATAGTCATTAGCCAAAATCTGTTTGACCGCCGGAGTCAAAAGTTAACGTTTCGCCCACCTCTATGGGCAAAACAATTATTTTGCACCGTCCGTTCGCCATCACTCAACTAATCACCGATTTATCTCACTAATCCTTCATTAGCCACTAATCTAATCCTGAAATTCGGGATGGGTAATTACATGTATAATTCTTATTTTAGTGTGTGTGTGTGTGTGTGTGTGTAGTTGTTGTTGTGTGTGTTTCAGCCGAAAAAAGAAAATACGAAATAGAGAAGATGAGTGGCAACCAGGAAAGAAAAAGAGCGGGAAAAGGAAAGAAAGAAAACCCATAAAAAAGAGAGGAGATGTGTATTGACCCGTCCTAAATTTCGGGATTAGATTAGTGACTAATTAAGGATTAGTGAGGTTAATCAATAATTAGTTGGACGAAATCGGACAAACGATGCAAAATGACTGTTTTGCCCCTAGTCGTGGGCAAAACGTTGACTTTTCATTCAGAAGGTCAAATGGACTTTGTTCGATGACTATGACGTAGTTCGGGACGTCACGAGTTCATAGACAGGTGGTACGTTCGATTCCGACGTTTGAGGAAAAAGTTATGACGTTCGGAAGTTCAAGGGTATTTTGGTCATTTGGTTAAAAGAGGGCAAATAGTCGACTTTTGGACAAGGAGGTCCGATGGCTGAGGGTTGAGGACCATTACGTAGATCGAGATGATACAAATCCATAGACATGTGGCACGTCGAATTTGGACATTCCATGAAAAAGTTATGGGTCACGGAAGTTTGGTTTCACTATGCACGTATATCGAGGCTATGATGAGGTGGCCATATCTGATTTGGCAGATATTTTAGTGGGACCCATGGATGAGTGACAAGTGTCACTCATCCCATTTGTTATTATCCCTAAAAAGTGGATCTAACTAATTAAATATTATTATTATTTTTATTATTTTAATCTAATCTACCCACCTCTCAATCTTAACCCACCATCTCATCTCATCATTTAATTCTCACGATCCATTTCCCTTTCCCTCTCATCAGATATCATCCTCCCTTTCTGTTTGCATCCAAACCCGAAACACCCCCCTCCATACCACCATCTTCCATTTCTTTGAACAACACACACCCACATCACACCATCATCACCTTATCTACATTTCTACGACTATGTGACGGTGTGAGGGAACCGAAAAACAGAGAGGTAAGTTGGTTTGAAATTTTAACATAGGTTTTGAGGGGTTGTCGATCAATTCTAATGGTGGTGATGTCTTTCTGGAGGTCTTAAGGTTTGTTTGGGATTGAGAGCAAGCTTGGAGGTGGCCGAAAACATACGGACAAGGAGGAGGAAACTTGGCCGTGCGTTTTTCTATCCAAAGGTGAGAACTTTGGATCGATTTCATGTTTTCAAGATTATAGGATGATAGGAATGAATTGTTTAGGAATTGATACGACTGAAAAAGGACTGAAAATGAGGGAGGAATGCACTGGACCGGTTGCACCGGTCCGGTCCGGTTCGAACCAGGTGAACCCGGTTCACCGGAGGTAGATGATGACGCTGTTCACTGGGCGTAGGGGCGCGTGGGGGGTCCGATGGGGAAACTTCCAACATGTGAACCACTCTACTCGAAGTAACGAATATTTTGGGACTAGTTTCGTATCGATCGGACACCGTCTCGATAATGTTCGGGGCATCGAAAGGTTTAAGATCGACTTTAAAAATAGTTAAAAATTCCAGAAAATTATGGAGCTTTAGTGAGGGGTTAATAAGGTAGTTAGTAACCCTCTAAAGTGATTTGGATAGGTTTGGGGGTCCCGGTGACATTGATTGGCTCAGGAGAGCCGTATGGCACATGTATCGAGGCAGCAGCTCGGACGGTCTGTGAGTGGACCTTGTTTTGTGATGCCTGGGTGCATTTGAGTGTGGTTACGTATTGGCACGTATTTTGAGGTTTCAGCCCTATACAGTGCCGATACGGGTTTGTACTTTCTTTGTTGGGTTCTATGAAATGGTTTTGGATTTCAAAAGGATAAACTCAGGCATAAGACCCATTTGGTTTTGTCTCGGGCATGTGGCTCTATTTATGACCTACGGGTGTAAATCGTGGTCGCGGCGAGTGTTATGTGCACAACGACCGACGATACGACGCTCTCCTCTGGATTAGGATATGTTTCTTCCGGAGAGGTCACGATGCACGATCTGTTGTCGGGCAGCCGATGAAGGCTCGAATTCGGAGTGCTGACGGTTCAAAATATCGATCGGTGATGAGTGCTCCATAATCTAGCGGTGGTCGTGTCGATTGATTCGTTTACGACGACATACCAAGATTTAGGGCGGTTCTAGATGGATGGTTGCACACATTACTACGATCGGAGTCTTGACTAACCCTGAGATATCGGGCACGATGCCCAGTTGAGTCATATGTTCGGGCACGAGGCCCAGTTACCTTACGGTTGTGATTTCGGGTCGATGACCCTAAATGGATTTTCAGGTTCATAACGGTTTATGGGAACCGGCATGAAACTTTGAAAGTTTTTTATGGTTCATGACGGTTTATGGGGACCGGCATGAACCCTTGAAAGGTTTTATGGTTCATGACGGTTTATGGGGACTGGCATGAACCCTTGAAAGGTTTTTATGATTCATGACGGTTTATGGGGACCGGGCATGAATCCTTTGAAAAGTTTGAATGATGTTATATACACACATATATATATATATATTCATATACCTTTCTTTACTTGGATTGTCTCTTCCGGGGAGGGCGTTGGACTGGATGGACCCCGGAGTAGTCACGGAGCACCAACTGAGTGGAGTCGCCCTCGTTGGGTACCTTACTCTCAGGAGGACTTAGATTATAACCTCAGGGAGGGTCATTGGTCTACGGACACTGACCTGGGTGACCCTGAGTGACTTGGGCTTGAGACCCCCGGTAGCACACGCGTAGCTTTGGAAACCGTGACAGGATTGGTTGTGTGACTATATGTATATATGATATATGATGTGTGATGTGTACAGGTTTTGGGCTGAGTCCTACATGGATTTGGGCAGTGGCCTGTATGGTTGGTTCTTTATGGTTCTTTCGGTTATGGTATTGAGCTTAGTTCCCACATATGGTTTTTTTGGATAAATGGTTTTCGAATGCATGCATGCTTTTTAGTGAAGGGTACAAATGTTTTCGATAAACTATTTTTATAAACTCTTTATTTTTTCCACTCGCAACTTTTAATGTCTTGACTGCCCTTCAGGTTGACAGCAGATGTGGACTGTAGCAGAGACCGAGATATCACATACCTCCTCTGGTTCCTGGCCTACTCCGATGACCCGAGAGGGCTAAGGTTGGAATTTCCCTTGTCTGACACTTCGTGTCAAATAGGATCAGGGTCGTCCTGCGTTAATCCCGGGGGGATTGGGACGGGTCCTAACAGGTGGTATCAGAGCATAGGGTTGCACATGTTACTCTGAATTCCAGAGCGCGTTTTACGCGATACTCCGTGCGCAGTTCGAGGATGTGATGTCGCAATGAGCTACAGTTCGTTATCAACCTGATAGTAGGATGCCGGTATGATAGTTAGTAGGATTGAATCGTGGAACGTCTTTTTTCGGCACTCGATGTCAGGGTTTCCATATTTCTGTTATGGTTGTCAGTGTGGGACCCTACGAAAGGATGAACGTAACAATACTTTAAAGTTTTGATCGTGAGATAGTTAGTTGGGATCGTCTCTCACGATGTGGTAGGATCAGTTTTGACGACAGTTAGGAGTTGTGACCATTAGATGGTTGCATTTTGTTGAGTTAGGTGGCTATGCTGCTAGGAGCAGTCATGTCTGTGGAATCCTAGTTGAACTGACTGTAGGATTAGACTGACGTCCTTACAATGTCGAGACTGCGTGGTCGGTCAGATTGTGGTTTATACTTCTTTATGCAGTTGGGTTCAGAGGAACCCTAGGGAGTGATCGTGGAACCCTAAGGTGTGAGGTATAGATCGGAAAGGTGAGTTGGCGAGTGGTTTGACTTTGACGACTTTTAGGAGTCGAGACCGACTGTCGGTCATGTCAGGTCAAGTCACATCAACTTTAGTGATGGGACTGCACTTTGCAGTCAGGGTTGTACTTATCAGTTAGACCTAGTTGGTTGTTGTACTACTTAGTTGTGATGGATTGTTGGTGCAACTAAGGCCATGGACGACCTGGTAGATGACATTGGTTGAGTCGAGTTACGACTGGTCAGAGTTTTGTTGGATAGGTTACCAAGGTTGGTACTTGTCGATGGAATCCCTGAGTAGGGATACAGAGTTGTTAGTACGGACAATTGATTCTGTTGGATGCAGAGTCTCGATAGAAAGGTCTGGTAGTTGGGTCTGCACGAGTTGTGGCAGGCACTACTATCGAGAGTGGTTGTAGTTGTGGTAGTTGCGAATCGAGGATGTTCGGGGAACGTTTCCTTTTCTCGTATGAGATGTCAGGGTGACAGTACTTAGAGTTGTTGGGTACGAGGGAGACAGAGTTTCTCCCATTCGAGCAGAGGTACGGGGTCGTCGCTCGGTATGAGTGGAGATCCAGGGTACTCAGTTTTGCACACGGTGTGCTGATATTGATGCTGGTGCTTATGTGCTGATACTAGTGTTGGTGTTAGTGTGTCGGTGCTCGTACGAGTGCTGGTGCTGGTGTTGTGATGACGATGAGTCGCGAGGATGTGACTCCGTCGAGATGGGCATGTGTTCGGTATTGTGGTTTGGGAGTGGATCACGGATAGTGATGGGATGGATTGGATCCAACAGTGGATGTAATAAGTTGGGACTCTAACCCAACCGTGATTGAGACAACTAAACATGCCCATAATCAGTCTGACGATGTGGTGATTGGACGGAATGGTATAAAAGGATAGGCGAGATATGGTACCAAGTTCTCTTGGTTACGAATACGTGGTTGATGTCCGAGTGCATTGGTTCCGACATGGTTGGAACTTCAGAATCGAGAAAGGTTGAGATTGAGGTGATGAGAGAAGTGCGGGTTTTCCGCATTAGTAATGGGTATTTAGAAATCATTAGGATGATTTCTCAGGTTCTACCATGGCAGATGATGGCAGATGATGGCAGATGATGTCTGTTGTCACCAGTACATTAGTCGTGTATTGGTTGGTGGACCTGGGATTTATCTTGGGTCATCAGGAGGAGTTGAGTATTTCGAAGTTAGGTGAATAAGATTTCTCATTTTCTGCTTGGTAGCAGATGATGTTGGTTCACATGGCGTGGTGAATGCAACGAGTTTTGTTTGCATTCACATAGGATGGATTTTGTTGTCATCGTGTTGGATCATCCTTGATCTTCCTAGGTGGAATGAGAAGGATTGATACGAGGTAATTGGAGAGGACCCACAATCTCGACGTGTCTCATAGTTGACAAATCTGTTTAAATGTGGGAATTGGTTGAAGAGTGATGTGACTGACGAAGGATTTAGGAAGGTGTAAGACCCTATGACCTGAAATCTGGTAGTTTTCCAAGGGAGAACTAGTGTGGATGCACCTAGGACCGCGATGTGAATCGGGATTTTGATATTGAGGACTTTAGGTGTCGTGGCGTTTATGGTCGGGTGACGTAGTGATGGATCTGGAGCGTGATCTTGATGATCCAGATAAGTGGAGAGTTTATCGCTCTTACTTGTTTAGTTGAGTTGAGGTTGATGGGACTGAACTTCTTTTCGGGGTAAATCTCGTATGGTGTATTACTCAGGCGAGTAGGTGTCCGACGAGTTCGAATTTGGGTCAGCCTTAGATGTGTGAATAATGCGGTTGGCTTCACCATGAAGTCAATTGAATGCATTGTGGTAATCGTTTGAGCTGGTAACTGAAAGGTTCAGAATTGGTGCGTCACGGTAGACGTGAGTGAGATTGGATGCCAGTTGGCATGAGTGGGTACGCCCACCAAGGCGTGAGTCTGATTGGCACGTATTGGGTTACGTGATTAGATGTAGACGTTGTGTTGCTGGTTGGGTGACCATGGGACTCGAAATGGACGATGGGTTGAAGTTCTTGAATTGTCTAGTCCTGGATTGGACAGATGGACTCCAAAAATTGAAACTTGTTTGGCTACGACCTAGGTTGTTATTGTTGTTGTTGTGGTTGTTGTTGTTGTCGTCGTCGTTGTTGTTGTAGTAGTCTGGTTGATGGATGGATGTATGTATCTTGTACGTTGTTCGAGGTACGATACTAGGCAGACTGGTGGTGCCTGGTAGCGATAAATAGGATATACCATGGGTATGTTGGTGAGCGTGTTGGTAGTCAGCTTAGTTCCGATACCATTGGATTAGTCCAGGACGTGGACTGGACAATGGATACTGTGCACTGGGTCATGGTATTTCTAATGAGCCCAGTTACACACAGGTCGAGTGCTTTGTTGGTATACGTATACTTGGGTTGGGTGAGTTGGTGGTTAGTATAACCACAAGTGAGTATAGTGTCAATTTTCGACTGGCGACCATCAAGTGGTGACAGTTTTTCGGATGTGTCAACGTGGATCATTGTGTGAGGTCTGGAGACTCCTAGTGGGAGTAGATATCAAGATAGTTGGTGTTTGCAGAAGGAACCATCGAGCTGTGGTGTCAGTGAAGCGGTAGATTTGACAAGTGGTGTCAATTCGGAACGTGCGATTACTGTCACTCATGGGCAAAACGTTGACTTTAATTCAGGCTGTCAAATGGACTTTGATCGATGACTGTAATGTAGTTTGGGACGTCACGAGTTCATAGACAGGTGGTACGTTCGATTCTGACGTTCAAGGAAAAAGTTATGACGTTCGGAAGTTCAAGGGTATTTTGGTAATTTGGTTCAAAGGGGGCAAATAGTTAACTTTTGGACTGGGAGGTCCGATGGCCGAGGGCCAAGAATCGTTACGTAGATCGAGACAATACAAATCCATAGACAGGCGACACGTCGAATTTGGACGTTCGACGGAAAAGTTCTGGGTCACGGAAGTTCAGTTTTACTATGCACGTTATCGAGGCGATGATAAGGTGGCCATATCTGATTTGGCAGATATTTTAGTGGGACCCATGGATGAGTGACAAGTGTCACTCATCCCATTGGTCATTATCCCTAAAAAATGGATCTAACTAATTAAATATTATTATTATTTTAATCTAATCTACCCACCTCTTAATCCTAACCCTCCATCTCATCTCATCATTTAATTCTCACGATCCATTTCCCTTTCCCTCTCATCAGATATCATCCTCCCTCTCTGTTTGCATCCAAACCCGAAACACCCCCCTCCATACCACCATCTTCCATTTCTTTGAACAACACACACCCACATCACACCATCATCACCTTATCTACATTTCTACGACTATGTGACGGTGTGAGAGGCTGGGAGGAGGACTTGATGGTGACGGCCAGAGCCACGGTAGTGGCCACGGCGGAGAGGAACCGAAAAACAGAGAGGTAAGTTGGTTTGAAATTCGAACATGGGTTTTGACGGGTTGTGGATCGATTCTAATGGTGGTGATGTCTTTCTGGAGGTCTTAAGGTTTGTTTGGGATTGAGAGCAAGGTTGGAGGTGGCCGGAAACACACAGACAAGGAGGAGGAAACTTGGCCGTGCGTTTTTCTATCCAAAGGTGAGAACTATGGATCGATTTCATGTTTTTAAGGTTATAGGATGATAGGAATGAATTATAGGAAGGTTTAGGAATTGATAGGACTGAAAATGAGGGAGAAATGCACTGGACCGGTCGCGCCGGTCTGGTCCGATTCGAACCAGGTGAACCCGTTTCACCGGAGGTAGACGATGACACTGTTCACCGCGCGTGGGCTTCACGCGCAACCACTTGCGGCGGCGCGTGGTGGGTCAGATGGGGAAACTTCCAACATGTGAAACACTCTATTCGATGTAACGAACATTTTGGGACTGATTTCGTGTCGATCGGACACCGTCTCGATAATGTTTGGGGCATCAGTAGGTTTAGGATCGACTTTAAAAATAGTTAAAAATTCCAGAAAATTACGGGGCTTTAGTGAGGGGTTAATAAGGTAGTTATTAACCCTCTAAAGTTATTTGGAAAGGTTTGGGAGTCCTGGTGACGACGATTGGCTAGGGAGAGCCGTATAGCACGCGTATCGAGGCGGCAGTTCGAACGGTTTGTGAGTGGACCTTGTTTTCTAAATTGGTGCATGCATAAATTTTTATTATATGTTTTAATACTTGTTTTGTGATGCCATGGGTGCATTTGAGTGTGGTTACGTATTGGCACGTATTTTGAGGTTTCAGCCCTATATAGTGCTGATACGGGTTTGTACTTTCTTTGTTGGGTTCTATGAAATGGTTTTGGATTTCAAAAGGATAAACTCGGGCATAAGACCCATTTGGTTTTGTCTCGGGCATGTGGCTCTATTTATGTCCTACGGGTCTGAATCGTGGTCACCGCGAGTGCTATGTGCACGACGACCGACGATTTGACGCTCGCCTCCGGATTATGATATGTTCCTTCCGGAGAGGTCACGATGCACGATCTGTTATGGAGGCTCGAATTCAGAGTGCTGACGGTTCAGGATATCGATCGGTGATGAGTGCTCCATAATCTAGTGGTGGTCGCGTCGGTTGATTCGTTTACGACGACATACCAGGATTAAGGGCGGTTCTAGATGGATGGTTTCACACATCACTACGATCGGAGTCGTGACTGACCCTGAGATATTGGGCACGATGCCCAGTTGAGTCATGTGTTCGGGCACGAGGCCCAGTTACCTTACGGTTGTGATTTCGGGTCGAGGACCCTAAATGGATTTCCAGGTTCATGACGGTTTATGGGAACCGGCATGAACCTTTAAAAGGTTTTTATGGTTCATGACGGTTTATGGGGACCGACATGAACCCTTGAAAGGTTTTATGGTTCATGACGGTTTATGGGGACTGACATGAACCCTTGAAAGGTTTTATGGTTCATGATGGCTTATGGGAACCGGCATGAACCCTTGAAAGGTTTTTATTATTCATGATGGTTTATGGGGACCGGGCATGAATCCATTGAAAGGTTTTAAGGATGTTATATATATATATATATATATATATTCATATACCTTCCTTTACTTGGATTGTCTCCTCCAGGGAGGGTCGTTGGCCTGGATGGACCCCGGAGTAGTCATGGAGCACCAACTGAGTGGAGTCGCCCCCGTTGGGTACCTTACTCTCAGGAGGGCTTAGATTATAACCTCAGGGAGGGCCATTGGTCTACGGACACTAACCTGGGTGACCCTGAGAGACTTGGGCTTGAGACCCCGGGTAGCACGCGCGTAGCTTTGGAAACCGTGACAGAATTGGTTGTGTGATTATATGTATATATGATATATGATATGTGATGTGTACATGTTTTGGGCTGAGTCCCACATGGATTTGGGCAGTGGCCTGTATGGTTGGTTCTTTATGGTTCTTTCGGTTATAGTATTGGGCTTAGTTCCCACATATGGTTCTTTTGGATAAATGGTTTTTGAATGCATGCATGCTTTTTAGTGAAGGGTACAAATGTCTTCGATAAACTATTTTTATAAACTTTTTGTTTTGTCCACTCACAGATTTTAATGTTTTGACTCCCCTTCAGGTTGAAAGCGGATATGGACTGTAGCAGAGACCGAGATATCACTTACCTCCTCCGGATCCTGGCGTACTCTGATGGCCCGAGAGGGCTAAGGTTGGAATTTCCCTTGTCTAACACTTCGTGTCAGATGGGATTAGGTTCGTCCCGCGTTAATCACGGGGGGATTAGGATGGGTCCTGATAAGATGCTGGAGCTGTTAGCTCAGGGCCGAGGACCCGAATTTGAACCGGAGAAGGAAACCTTGTGGGTTTCGGGTTGTACAATCAAGTTTTGGAGCTAGGAACTTGGAACTTAGGTTTTGGCTCCCTTCTTGAAGTCCCTACAAACATGTTGGGCTGCGTAGATGAAGTTCTGGTCATTGGTATCGTCCAGGCAACTCGGGTGTACCATGGCCGAATTTGTGAGTTTTGAACATCAATTTTGGGTATGTTTTCTTGTGTTTTGAAGTTATAGATCTATTGTTAGGTTGTTGTAGATTAGATTAGGCGAAATAGGGAAAAAAGGATGAAGGATGATTGATTTAGGGCCGGGTCGGGCAACTCGAATTACTGAGTAACGGGTTGGCCAAAGGTTGAAGACGATCTATAGTAACCTGGTGCGTGGCTGCCATGCGCAGCCACGTTGGGCGGCGTGTGAGCTCGAATATCAAGAAGCGATCAACACGTGTTTTCATTCTTTAAATATAACAAATATTTTGGCATAAGTTTCGAGTCGATCGGACACCATTTCGAGGTACTTTTGGGTGTCTGAAGGGTTAAGGTTCGTTTTAAATACGATTAAATTCCTAGAAAATTATGGGATTAAAATATAAGATATTTAAGATTATTTGTGGCCTTAAGATGTGGTTTATGGCAGGATTTGGTTTTTCCAAAGGTGTGTGAGTGGACTTTCTTTCTCTAAACTACTATGTATCCATATTTACATGATTTAAAATTTTTTCATTTGATTTTGATGATATTGAAGTGATTGGGAATTTTATCGGATTTTCGGTGATTATAGGTTTTTTTTATTATTATCTTAATGTGTGTTCTACGAGGATTGGTAAACTATGTTTTGAACGCCGTTTTGAACGTGGTTTTGAGTTGAATTTGGATTATTAATTTAAATAACGTGTTTTGGAATATTTATGATTTTCAAGATATTTTTTGTACAGGTTTTTGGAAATAGTTTCAATGGCACGTTTTGCGGTGTTTGTGACTGTGTTTGGGGCTTAGGCACGAGTTTCTAATTGTGATTTTCTTGTGTGGTTTGAAACTTGATATGAGTATGTGTTATTGTTATTGATGTTGTGATGACTATTGATTGATTCGTCTCAAATGTCGAGCCCAGGGCTCCGAATGCTGACACAGGTATTATGTATTATTATGATTGTTATCGTCGATTGTGATGTGGTGACTAAGATTTGTGGTGATTTTAGATATGGATTGACTGTGGGGATTTGATGTGATGATTTGTGTTGTATGATGTATGTTGTATGTTGTGGTTATGCTGATTGGTAGGCGAGTCTCGGACGTCGAGCTGGGCTCCTTTCCTGAGACTGACACTGTTTGGACGTCAAGCTGGGCTCCTTTCCTAAGTCAGATCCCCACTTGTACGTCGAGTTGAGCTCCTTTCCTAGGTGGTCTACCTACTATTAGTGTATTGGTTTGATGATTGATGTGTCGACTTTGTGTTTATGGTCGTGATCTTGTTTGATGGTTATAGCGCTTTACCGAGGTCCTATACAGTTTGATGTTTCTGTTGATTTTATAACTCTTTTCATGTATTTCGAGATGATAAACTATATTTGTTCTAATTGAAGTGAAACAGTCATGAAATGGTTGTATGCATGCATGGTTTTAGAAAATGAAGGGTAAAAACTATATGATTTCAAACGATGTTTTAAACTATTTCTTTTTGTCCACTCACACGTTTTCTTGGTTTTGTGACACTCCAGGTCTGTTGCACGAAATTCAAGGCTCGAGAGGCGGAGGCAAGAATTAGCGGTGGTGTGGGTATCCTTTGTCGAACAATATGTCTGTCAGACAGGAGCAGGGCCCGATGGTACTTTTGTTGTGTAATCGGGTGGGGTCCTGTCATGACAAGTGATATAGCAGAATGACGTCAACATGTGACATGTGCCACCTATTGGGTGATGCCACATGGCAGGTTGTTAGGAATGTCAGATGTTTGGCGACGTCAGCAGGTGACGTCAGCGTTAACTTACGTTGACCAAAATTTGACCAACACATGTGGGCCCATGGGCACAAATTTTGAGGTGAAATCAGTCTTGTTCGAAAGGTTTCGATGTTCTGAATCCAATGATGATGATTTTAGATCGATAAGAGGTTGTTTGGTTAGTGTTTTGGAGGTTTTTCTCCTCAGAAAACGTGTTCGAGACACGTTTTTAGTTCTGAGGTTTTTGAGGGTTTATTGTATGGACTTATATGGATTGTTAATGACCCTCGGGTGTGATTTGGACAGGCCTGAACGTCCCAGAGCCTTAATATTGGCTTACAGTTTGTATTTTGAGCGAGTGGCAATACTGTAAATGGACATTTTCTTTCATAACTCTGATGCTGTAAGACCCGTGTCTTAGAGGGAATGGTGAACGGTCCCACACTTGTAACGACCCGTCCCGAGGGTCGGGATTAGTAAAGTGATTAGTGACAGATTAGTGAGCTTAATTGGTGTTTAGTTGGTTACTTTAGGCCCGTTAGTGCGAAATGACGATTTTGCCCCAAGGTTGGGCAAATTGTGGACTTTGGGTTCGGGATGTCAATTTGACATTGACCGATGACCGTGACGTAGTTCGGGACGTGGCGAGTTCGTAGACAGGTGGCACGCCCAATTCCGACATCCGAGGAGGAAGTTATGATATTAGGAAGGTTGAGGGCATTATCGTAATTTGGAAAAAAATAGGGGGAAACATTGACTTTTTGATAGACTTGTTAGTTTCACGTAGACTGAGAACCGTTAGGTGGATCTCGTCGTCCTCAATCCAACGACAGGCGGCATGCCTTCATCGGACGTCGGACGAGCGAGATATGGGTCTAGAACGGCAAGGGCAAAACGGTAATTTAATTCACAAGTGGGGGAATTTTGGCTTTTTGGTGCATTGGGATTTGGGCCAATCAGATAAGGCCAAGTGTACAGGGGAGATTGGGATATTTTGAGTTTGGCCATTGGATGGAGGACACGTGCAGTGTGTGTAGTGGTTTCTACAAGGTGCACGGTGTGTGTGTTTTAAACCTGTGCAGAGTGTGTGTATCGTGTTTGAAGAAGAGAGAAACAAAGTGAGATTGAGAGGGCAATCGATCAGGTGAAGGGCGGTGTGATGTGCTGTGTTTTGGTGAGTGAAGAGTAGAGATTAAGTGAGACCTGAAGAGTGAGTTGGAGTGAGAGATTTGCGAGGAAAACTGGTGTGAGGTGAGGTGTGAATTCTCAGGGAAACAGAGAGGGTGTTTGGTGGTGGTGTAGCCGTGCTTAGTCAATCGAGGCTGGAGATGGTGTCCAGAGGACGGAGGAGGACTAGAGGAGTCGAGTAGGCACGGTGGAGCTCATGGCGGCGGGCTGAGCACAGGTATTTCCTTCACCCGTCTAGATGCTCTGTTTTTCCTGTTTTGTTCAAATCAAGAATCGTGGCTTTTGGGGCTGAGTCGAAGTGTCTGGTGAGGTCTAGTGGACTCATTAGGGTCCTAGGACGTTGCTGGTTGTGCAGCCGTGACAGGGGAGTGCATGGCGGAGGCCAGAACGACGGTGAGTTACAGTGTTCTCTGTTTTTCAGTTTGGGTTCAAACTTAAAGTCGTGGGTTTTGAGGTTGAGTCGAACTGTTTTAGGGAGTCTAGTGAGTTGACTTGGAGCTTAGAGAAACAATTTGAGGCTGGGGGAATGGACGGGTGGCCGGATTAAAGAACATGGGTTCTGTTGGCCACGGGTTAGAGCTAGGGACGATGAGTTGCAGACCGTGATGTCGAGTTTTTAAGGTTGGATTAAGTTGCTTAGGAAAGGACGAAGCTAGGGGAGGAAAAAGGAAGGGAAATGGTGGACGGACGACGGAGAACCGTCCTCGCTGGTTCGGTTTGGCTGAACCGGTCTGGACCGTTTGGACGTAGGTTGAAGACGACAGTGTAGCAGGCGCGTGAGGCCCACGCGCAGCCACTTTGGGCGGCGCGTGGAGGCGGGTGGAGTGTTTTCTGGGGAAAGTACCAACTAGGTTTTTGGTCTAGAAGTTGTAACGAATCTTTTGAGATAGGTTTCGGGTTAATCGGACGTCGATTCTAGTTAGGTCCGCGAGGTTGAAGGTTTAGGGTCTCAGTTCGTTACGTTTAGAACCCGGGGTTTTTGTGGGAAGTGAGGAGGACCTTCGTTGACGTGTTAGTAACGTAATTTGGTGATTTGTGACAGGATCGGGACTCTCCGAGGAGGCTGAGGAACGTACAGAACGTTCGGGGCGCGAATGACGTACCGGGTAACTGTGAGTGGACCCCTTCTCTATCACTGAGCATGCATGAATGCTTTTAATTACTTGATTTATGGTTTTATATGTGATTTCATGGTTATTTGAATATGCTATAACTGTTTTACTTAATTGCACGTTTTTCGAGGAATTACGATTTTGGCACGTTTTACGAGAAAAGCTTGAGTTCTGCTTGGGATGCTATGGTTTTGGGTTTTCAATGAGAATCAAGGTTTTTGGTTTTAGAATCGGATTTCGAGAGTCGAGATTTGGTTTTAAAGTTGAAAAGTGGAATTCCGGATTTGGGTTCGGAATAACGGTTTTGGATGCCGGAAAGGCATCAGACTAGTGATTTCGGATTCTGGTTTGGATACGGATTTAGAAATGGTTTTCAAATGGTTTTGGATTGGATTTGCTGGATCTGATTATTGAGTTTAAAGACCCGGATATTATGTTTGACGGGGGACGGGCCCGGATTGGGTTTAAAGACTCGGATTGAGTTTAAAGACTCGAGAGTTTAAAGACTCGAGTATTATTGAGGCCTGGATTGAGTTTAAAGACTCGGGAGTTTAAAGACTCGGATAGGTCCAGCAGGTTTGATCGGATAATGATTGGTTGAAACTTATGTTTTATGACATGGTCTTTACGATGCTTATGACATGATTTCTATAATTGTTTTTATGATGATTCTGCAAATGTTTTTATGACAATCTTTATGTGATTTATAACTGTTTTCGAAAATGGGTTATGCATGTATGTTTTCAAAACGTAGGGCCAAACCCTGTTTTTTTATAAAATGGTTTTTGAAACTTTTATTCCTTATGGTCCACTCACACTTTCTGGTTTTAACTGCCCTCCAGGTCGTGGAGCTAGCACGGGGGTTGACGTTGAGGCAGTGTCGGAGGCATAGAACACTCGAGAGTCTTTCCGGAGTGGTTTAATGACAGGACCCATCCCGATTATTCCTTGATAATCGTGAATGATCCTGCTCCTGTCTGACTATGATTTTAAAATACCAAAAGTAGTCCAAATATATATGTAAGTACATAATATAACATAATCAACAACACACATAGTCAGACCAGGGATAGGTACGTCTTTAGGACCATTGACTATCTCAGTCGTCAACCGGTTTACGGAGCATAAGAAATATTTACAAACAAGGATTAAAGTCCTACGCGGTCAGAACTCGAGCACGCAACGGTTTGCTTATTCCTCTGCCTCGATACGAGCCTCAGTACCTGTGCACGGGCCTGGAGGGTACAAAAACAATAAAGGTGTGAGTGGACAAAAATAAAGGTTTAGAAATACATTTATCAAAATAGTCTTACCCTCCAGTTTTCACAAACATGCATGCATATCATATGAAACATGAATTATATAAATCAAAGTGAAAGAAAACAGTTAATATAATTCCAAATCAATCATGGTACCACCATCCTCAACATCCAATCTTAATATTCAATAACCCGTCACGATATCAATGCAACACGTGCAACTCGGGTGTCTCACATCCGAGTACCTCCCCAGGATCAACAACGTCTGGGGTGATATCATCTCCAGGATCAACGACGTCTGGAGGATAACAATATGAACTCACACTCCTGAGATTGAGCCTCCCCTCGGAGCTACTCATCTCCAGGCCGTGGATCGTGACTACTCCAGGATCCACGACGTCTGGAGGAGACCATCAAATCACCGAGGATGATACCACTAATCAAGAATCTCATTTCAAAACTATTTAAATCTCAAAATCAAATCAATAGTTCAACAGGGTCTCTGCCCGAAATATAGCATTTTCACAGCACAAGTAAATTCCATAAAGTCATGTCTAACAGATCATTTATAATTCAATTCCTTCAATTAAATCATGTAAGTTAAGTTCAAAGTCAAAAGCCATCTCAAATCTCAGATCATCGCCCAAAATTACAATTTTATGATTTTCTCGAAATTCGTGCCCAAAAGCAATATAATAATAATATAATATTCCCAAAAATTCGAAAATCATCATGTCACATCATTAATCATGGCAAATCAATTTAAACCATATTATAAGCATTTAAAAGCAGTTAAAACATATATGCATGCATTTAGGGTAGAAAACAAAAGCCCACTCACACACTGTCCAGATTGCTCGGATTCGAGCTGTTCATTCTCGTCCGATGTCCCGAGAATGTTTTGGCCTGTCAAACATGTAATATAGGGTTACTAGAGTATCATATAATCTTAGGTACGAAGTTCCGAATCGTCGGAATAAAATAATATTATTTAAATGTAACCTATACGCTTTGGATACGTAAAACTATCCTCAATTTATCTTCGATTGACCCGAAACTAACGCCAATAGGTCCGTATCATCGAGAACATTAAAAAGTATGTTGGACCCTCCTTCAGATTCCCGGTCACGCGCGCTCACGCGCCGCCGCAAGCGGCTGCGCGTGACAGCCACGCGTCGTGAACAGTGGCTACTACAGTGTCTCTCTCTCGCCCGTTTCTCTGGTATTCGGGTTGTAGACCCGCGATCAGACCCGACTCGGTTTCCCTTGATTCTAACTCAATTCCTCTCGTTCTTTCACCCATTAATATCTATTCAATCTAACTGATAGTTTTGTGCTTTCAATTGAATCAATTCAACCATAAAACGCTTCGACTCACGAAGAACACTCATCGGATCCTAATTCGGGTTTGGCCTCAAATCGACCTGTTTTCTTCAATTATTCACACCAGAAGCATCATAAGACCATAATGAACACGAATTCAAGATCAATTTCATGAAATTTTACCTCTAAGTAACTCAACTCAAGCTCGATTTTCCAAACAGTTTCAGGGCTTGTTCGTCACGATTTCTCCACCAATTCTCGTTCCAGTTGATTGGGTTCGAGAGGCATAAGCAATTACCTTACCATGTTGCATCAACACACACCCCAATCCATGCAAGGATGCATCCGTATAAACGTCAAACTCACCACTATCGTCCGGAAGAACCAACACCGGAGTGGATGTCAATCGTTTCTTCAATTCTTGAAAACTCCGCTCACAAGCTTCATTCCAAATGAACTTAATTCCCTTCCTGGTCAATTGGGTTAGTGGAGCAGCAATAGTAGCAAATCCTTCGACAAAACGTCTGTAGTAACCGGCCAATCCCAAAAAGCTTCTCACTTCGGTTACTGTCTTCGGTTGTTCCCATTTTGCGACTGCCTCAATCTTCTGGGGATCAACACAAATGCCTTCTGCAGAAATCACATGTCCCAGGAATCCCACACTGGTTAGCCAAAATTGGCACTTTCTCAACTTTGCATACAACTTGTTCTCCCTCAGTGTCTCAAGCACAATTCTCAAGTGTTTCTCATGCAACTTTTTACTCTTGGAATACACCAAAATATCATCAATAAATACAATGAAAAACTGATCTAGATACTTCCGGAATACTCGATTCATTAGATCCATAAATGCCGCTGGTGCATTGGTTAACCCAAACGGCATTACTAGAAACTCATAATGACCATACCGAGTTCGGAATGCTGTTTTTGGGATATCTTCTTCCCGAATCCTCAACTGATGATAACCAGAACGGAGATCAATCTTCGAGAAATACTTGGCCCCCCTTAATTGATCAAACAAATCATCAATCCTGGGAAAAGGATATTTATTCTTGATTGTGACCTTGTTCAGCTGTCTGTAATCCATGCACAATCGTAAACTGCCTTCTTTCTTCTTTACAAACAACACGGGGGCTCCCCATGGTGATACGCTCGGTCGGATGAACCCCATGTCAATTAAATCTTGCAGTTGCACCTTCAGTTCCTTCAATTCAGCTGGGCCATACGATAAGGAGTCAATGAAATGGGTCGTGTACCAGGGATCAAATCAATAGTGAACTCCACCTCCCTATGTGGTGGTAACCCTGGCAAATCCGCAGGAAACACATCCGGAAATTCACATACTATGGGGATATCTTCAACCTTAACTGGTGAATCCCGTACATCAATCACCTGTGCTAAATAGCCCTGACAACCCTTCCTCAACAATTTCTCTGATGTGAGAGCGGATATGATTTTGGCGGGTAACGTTCTCCGATCTCCCTGAAATACCACCTCCGGTAACCCTGGGCTCCGGAGTAGTACCTTCTTCTCAAAACATTCGATCGAGGCATGATGGGTTGTCAGCCAATCCATCCCAAGGATAACATCAAAATCACACAAGTCTAATAATATTAAGTCAGCTATTAGGTGCACACCCCCTATCAATATAGGATAATCTCGTATCACTTGGTTAACTACATAAACCTCACCGGTCGGCGTACCGACTCCCATATCACAACCGAGTGCAGAAATCTCTCTATCAGCTAAGGTTGCATAAGTGCAAGAAACAAAGGAATGCGTAGCTCCCGGGTCTATTAAGGTACGTGCATCATGACCAAAAATAGGAAGCATACCTGTCACCACTCCTGGAGTCGCTCGGGCCTCCTGTTGGGTTACTGCAAACACTCGAGCCTGTGGTCCTGAAGTCTGACCACGTCCCCGTGATCCACCATGTCCACGACCAACTCCGCTTCCTCCAGTTGCGTCAGAAGTCGAGGCTGTATTCAAATTCTGCTCTGCTGTCCCCCGACCTGTACCACTGTTACCTGACCGGTATGGGCAGTTCCTTATAATGTGTCCAAGCTCTCCACAAGAAAAATAAGTCACTGAACTCGGTTGACTAGATCTCTCACTCTGTCTCGCAGTAGATCCCACAGATGTTCCACTGGACTGAGTTGTTGCCTGAGGTCGAACACCAAATCTCTGCGTACCTCCTCCACTGCTATAACTCGGTCGAGTACCACCAGAAGATCTAGAACTAAAACTACCCCTTTTTGGCCATCTTTGGTTCGGGGCTCCCTGATATGATCGCTCTCGGCGCCGACCGAAACCCGAAAACTGCTGTCGTACTCGTAATGTTGCCTCAACTCTAGCGGCAGCATCAGATAACTCTCTCAGAGTAGCAAACGATCCCACTATTACCGCACCACGGATCTCATTCCGTAACCCCTGTTCAAACCTTCTGCACTCATCTTCTTCATTGGCCACATACAGAGGAGCGAAATTAGCTAGGTTCAGGAACTTCTGTTCATAATCAGCCACAGACATATTTCCTTGTTGCAGCTGAAGGAACTCCACTTCTTTGGCATTACGAAAGGAACGAGGATAGAATTGATCTAGAAAACGATGCCTGAAATCCTCCCAAGTCAGGGTGCTGGCATCCAATCCCGTCAACTGTAAGCCGCGCCACCATCGATATGCCTGACTACTTAGCATAAATGTAGCTCAGGGAATCATATCTCCGGGTGGACATCGCATGATCTCAAAAATCCTCTCCAACTGGGTAATCCAATCATAGGCTTCGTCTGGATTGGTCTGGCCCGTAAAGCTAGTGGGCCTCAGTACCTGTGCACGGGCCTGGAGGGTACAAAAACAATAAAGGTGTGAGTGGACAAAAATAAAGGTTTAGAAATACATTTATCAAAATAGTCTTACCCTCCAGTTTTCACAAACATGCATGCATATCATATGAAACATGAATTATATAAATCAAAGTGAAAGAAAACAGTTAATATAATTCCAAATCAATCATGGTACCACCATCCTCAACATCCAATCTTAATATTCAATAACCCGTCACGATATCAATGCAACGCGTGCAACTCGGGTGTCTCACGTCCGAGTACCTCCCCAGGATCAACGACGTCTGGGGTGATATCATCTCCAGGATCAACGACGTCTGGAGGATATCAATATGAACTCACACTCCTGAGATTGAGTCTCCCCTCGGAACTACTCATCTCCAAGCAGTGGATCGTGACTACTCCAGGATCCACGACGTCTGGAGGAGACCATCAAATCACCGAGGATGATACCACTAATCAAGAATCTCATTTCAAAACTATTTAAATCTCAAAATCAAATCAATAGTTCAACAGGGTCTCTGCCCGAAATATAGCATTTTCACAGCACAAGTAAATTCCATAAAGTCATGTCTAACAGATCATTTATAATTCAATTCCTTCAATTAAATCATGTAAGTTAAGTTCAAAGTCAAAAGCCATCTCAAATCTCAGATCATTGCCCAAAATTACAATTTTATGATTTTCTCGAAATTCGTGCCCAAAAACAATATAATAATAATATAATATTCCCAAAAATCCGAAAATCATCATGTCACATCATTAATCATGGCAAATCAATTTAAATCATATTATAAGCAATTAAAAGCAATTAAAACATATATGCATGCATTTAGGGTAGAAAACAAAAGCCCACTCACACACCGTCCAGATTGCTCGGATTCGAGCTGTTCGTTCTCGTCCGATGTCCCGAGAATGTTTTGGCCTGTCAAACATGTAATATAGGGTTACTAGAGTATCATATAATCTTAGGTACGAAGTTCCGAATCGTCGGAATAAAATAATATTATTTAAATGTAACCTATACGCTTCGGATACGTAAAACTATCCTCAATTTATCTTCGATTGACCCGAAACTAACGCCAATAGGTCCGTATCATCGAGAACATTAAAAAGTATGTTGGACCCTCCTTCAGATTCCCGGTCACGCGCCCTCACGCGCCGCCGCAAGCGGCTGCGCGTGACAGCCACGTGCCGTGAACAGTGGCTGCTACAGTGTCTCTCTCTCGCCCGTTTCTCTGGTATTCGGGTTGTAGACCCGCGATCAGACCCGACTCGGTTTCCCTTGATTCTAACTCAATTTCTCTCCTTCTTTCACCCATTAATATCTATTCAATCTAACTGATAGTTCTGTACTTTCAATTGAATCAATTCAACCATAAAACGCTTCGACTCACGAAGAACACTCATCGGATCCTAATTCGGGTTTGGCCTCAAATCGACCTGTTTTCTTCAATTATTCACACCAGAAGCATCATAAGACCATAATGAACACGAAATCAAGATCAATTTCATGAAATTTTACCTCTAAGTAACTCAACTCAAGCTCGATTTTCCAAAAAGTTTCAGGGCTTGTTCGTCACGATTTCTCCACCAATTCTCGTTCCAGTTGATTGGGTTCGAGTTGTTTAGCTCCCAGGAAGCTTAAGCTCACGTCTAATTGGAACGAAACCGTCTAAAATTTCAAATTCGAAAATGGAGATTTTGAATGAATTTTCGGGTAAGCTCAGTATGGGTCCCGGTCCTAATTCTTCTCAATTTTCACTCAAATGTTCACTGAATTCCTCCCCCTTTGTTCTCTAATACTCACTCTTACTCTCTGTGTTGTTGGATCGATCAAATTGGTAGGAGATGGGGTGTTGTTCTCTGTTTTGTCTTAGTTAGCAATTAATTAATGAAAATTAAGTTAAGTTAGACAACTAAACACCCATGTGCCACTAATGAGTTTCTTAAGAGGTCAGGTGGCATTAGTTGGGTTCAAGGGAATTGAATCAGCACATTAATGGAATAGTCAGCATTTGCACCGTTAATCACTTTGGTCCCAATTACCATTTTACCCCTACACTTCACAACTCCATAACTTCTTCATCCGAACTCCGTTTTCGACGTGCCACCTGTCTACGGATTCAGCGTTTCGAGACGTACACAATGGCACAAGAAAAATATACAAACAGTATACCAAACAAAAAGTCAACTTTTAGCCATATCCTTCTAGGGGTAAAAATGTCATTTTCACATTATTTTAATATTTTACAATTTTTGGATTTTACGGGGCGTTACATTTAAGTTTTCCGTTGTGCGTATATTTTGTATATCAGCTTGTTTTCCTTTGTTTGACACTATGCTCTGTATAATGTTGACTCTGGGATTGTTTTAAATTCTCATGCGTCTGACGATGTAATTTGTGGTTTTCGTAAGGTTGGTTCGGCCTTTTGTGTTGGGTTGTCAGACGGGAGCAGGGTTTAGTCCCTAATCTTGGGGGATTAGGGGTGGGCCCTGACAATTGGTATCAGATCATACGTTTTTCGGGTTTGTTGGTTGTGTCTGTTGCGAGGTTGTGTTTAGGTTGTTTGACTGATTCTATGCCTTTTTCCGCGGACGATTGACTATGCCTCCGAGACGTGAACCCCCTCCACGACCTGAAGACGAAGTGGCGAGAGGGACAGAGAGTGCTACGATCGAACGAGCCCAGCGGCTTAGGGCTACGACTTTTAGTGGTGGGGCAGATCCTGAGGAAGCCTAGAGGTGGATTACGAGACTTGAGCGGATTTTCGCGGTGATGCATTGCCCACCGGAGGATCGAGTGTTACTGGCTACCTTTTTACTGGATGGTGTGGCGTACGAGTGGTGGTATACCCTCGAGTTGTCTGGCTGGGATGCCTACACTGTGACCTGGGAGACGTTCAGGGGGCGGTTCTTGGATCAGTATTACCCTCGTTCTTTCCAAGATGCCAAGGAGGCTGAGTTTCTGCAGCTCCAACAGGGGAGTATAAGTGTGGTTGAGTACGAGCGGAAGTTTCAGATGTTGTCTCGTTTTGCTCCTACGTTTGTGGCTACTGAAGCCGAGAAGTGCCGTAGGTTTGAGTTGGGCCTGCCAAGTGAGATTCGAGCGATAGTGACGGCTGGATCGTTTGCTACCCTCCGAGAGTTGTCGGATGCTGCGGTGAGGGTTGAGGCAAGCCTGCCGGTACGACGCCGGGAGCCACGTTTTTCTGGAGCTTCGAGCCAGAGAGTATCGAAGAGGGGCAACTACAGTGGAGCATCGTCGTCGGGCAATGATCACTTTGGTAGACCTGGTAGTTTCCAGAGTTTAGGGTTCCGTGGGTATCGAGCACAACCGACTTCGCAAACTAGTGCGACGTCTGTTGCGTCTACAGGGAGACCGAGTAGTGGTCCCGGTCGGGATGTGTGTTACTACTGTGGGGAGCGATGTCAGGACCTACCCCGGTTTCACCCCGAAAACGGAGGTAAATCCTGCTCCCGTCTGACACACCGACACAACACCAAAGTAAACCACTAAACTACACAGTCAGACGTAGGAGGAAATTTAAACATCTCGAAGTCAAAGTTTTACAGAGCATAGTACTAAACAAATGAAAACAAGTTTATCCACATGTACATGCACAACGGAAAAGTTTAAGCACTCCGGGGTCACTCTCGAGTACGCTATGCCTCAGACGCTGCCTCGATGCCGAAACCCCGCTCTAGCTCCACGACCTGGAGGGCAGTTTAAAAACAGAAGGTGTGAGTGGACCATAAATAAGAAAAAAATTTCCAAAAACCATTTCATAATAAAACCAGTGTTTTAGCCCCCCGTTTTGAATACACACATGTATAACCCATTAGATGAAAACTATTATAAATCACATAAGGATCATCATAAAAACAGAATTTAAACCAGTTATAGAAATCACATCGTACACATCATAAAACCAGATCATAAAGCATAAATCTCAGGCAATCATTATCCGATCAAACCTGTTGGACCTATCCGAGTCTTTAAACTCCCGAGTCTTTAAACTCAATCCAGGCCTCAATAATATCTGAGTCTTTAAACTCCCGAGTCTTTAAACTCAACAGGCCTACGGGGGAAATATCAATATATCCGAGTCTTTAAACTCCCGAGTCTTTAAACTCAATTCGGGTCTTTAAACCCAATCCGGGCCCGTCCCCCGTCAATCACAATATCCGGGTCTTTAAACCCAATAACCAGATCCAGAAAATCCAATCCAAACCGTTTGAAAACCATTTCGAAATTCATATCCAAACCCGAATCTGAAATCACCGGTCTGATGCCCTTCCAGCATCCAAAACCGTCATTCCGAACCCAAATCCGGAATTTCACTTTTCAACTTTAAAACCAAATCTCGATTCTCGAAGTCCGATTTTAAAACCAAAAACCTTGATCATCGAAATCATTTTTCAAAATCCATTTATAATCATTGAAAATCGCCTATCATTTGAAAACCCCAAGTCATGGCATCAAAATCGTAAACAGAGTATTTCTCGTAAAACGTGCGGAAAACCGTACTTTCTCGAAAAACGTACAACGATGTAAAACCAACACCACATATTCAACAATCATGGAATCACATGTAAAACCATAAAACAAGTAATTAAAAGCAGTTATGCATGTTCAAGTTAAGAGAAAGGGTCCACTCACAGTACCGAGCCCTCAATCGCGTCCCGAACGTCCTGTACGTTCTTCAGCTTCCTCGGGAAATCCCGAACCTGTCAACCATCACCCAAGAACATTACTAACACATCTACGAAGGTCCACCTCATTTTCCCAAAAAATCCCCGGGTCCTAAACGTAACGAACCGGAACCCTAAACCTTCACCTTCGCGGAACTAACCTCAAACGACGTCCGATTAACCCGAAACCTATTCCAATGGACTCGTCACAACACGTAGACCAAAAACCATGTTGACCATTTTCCCAAACACCGCCGCACGCGCCCCTACGTGCCACCCAAAGTGGCTGCGCGTGGGCTTCACGCGTTTGCTACAGTGTCATCGTCAACCTCCGTCTCAACGGTCCAGACCGGTCCAGCCAACCCGAACCGGCGTGACCGGTTCTCCACCAACCCTCCACCGTTTTCCCCATTTTTTCACCATCTTCATCGTCCAATCCTAAGCTACCCATTCCCCTACTCCAAACACCTCGACACCGTCCCTAACCCGTCGACTCGAGCTCGAAACCAAAACCTAAACTGTCCCCTGTTTCACACTCCGGCCAACTAGGTAACCCTCCGTCACAACAACCGCCTTAGACGACTCCTAGGACCTCCCTGAGTCTCACCTAACTCACCATAAGCCTCGACTCGCACTCAAAACCCACGACTTTGAGTTTAAAATTCGACGGCAAAACAGGGCAATTGAAAGAGGTTGAGGAATTACCTGTACACCGACCACCGCCGTGAGCTCAGTCGTGAGAACACGACTCCTCCAGTCCACCTCCGTCCTCTGGACACCTCCACCAGCCTCAGTTGGTCCCTCACACGGCAGCACCACCGCTCGAACTCCTCTCTGTTTTTCTGGTTTCCCCGTGAGCTCACACCTCGCACACACACTCACACCTCACCTCCCAATCTTCTCACTGTCTCCCTCTCAATCTCTTATCACTCCTCACTCACCAAACACACCAACACTCACGATCAACGTCCAACTCCCCTCAATTTTCTCTCAATCTCTCAGTCTCTGTTCTCTCTTCTTCGAACACACACACACACGGCACACACGAGCACTCAGCCCAAAATAATTGGACCGTGCACCCTAGAAGCCTCTAGCCAAGCCCCATGTGTCACAATCCTCCCCATTCTCTCAAAAATGTCCCAATCTCAACCGTCCACTTGTCCCAATCTGTTGCATAATCCCCAATGTGCAGAAGACCAAAATGCCCTTCTTTGAACCCAAAATTACAATAATGCCACTACCTTCCTAGACCCGTAACTCACACATCCTAACTCCGATGAATACGTACCGTCTGTCATTGAACTCAGGACGACAAGATCTACCTAACGGTCCTAGGTCAACGTGTAAAAACCCAGTCGTACGAAAAGTCAACTTTTCCCCATATTTTAGGCAAATTACGAAAGTGCCCTCAACTTTCCGAACATCATATCTTCCTCCTCAGATGTCGGAATCGGGCGTGCCACCTGTCTACGGATTCGTGTCGTCTCAAACTACGTCACAGTCATCGGTCAAAGTCCATTTGACCGCCCGAACTAAAAGTCAACAATATGCCCGAACCAGGGGCAAAATCGTCATTCTACGCTACCGAACTTATCGTAACCGACTAACCACCAATTAAGCTCACTAATCTCATCTTAAACACGGTCTTAACCCTAATTCCCAGGACGGGTCGTTACAAGCGAGGCCACTTTCGACGTGATTGTCCACTGTTACCACATTAGGGTGGTGTAGGCCGAGGAGCGGCGGAGCCCGGACGAAGTACGGCTTCAGCGTCAGGGACAACAGGATCTAGAGGAAGTGGAGGTGCCACTAGTAGTTTGAGGGACGTGGTAGATCTTCTGGACCCCAAGCCCGAGTGTTTGCGATGACTCAGCAGGAGGCTCAGTCAGCACCTGGTGCTGTGACAGGTACTTTTACTATCCTTGGTTGAGTTGTCCACAGTATTGTTTGGTTTCAGGGTAGAGTCTAGGACTTTTCCTAGGTGACTTGGAATACGGAGGTTCAGGATTACGGTGAGTTCTGTTGAAGGATGACGGAAGGAACTGGAAATGAGTGACTATAACTAATCGATATGAGGTTATTGAAGAGAACCCACAATCTAGGATTTGCCTTTAGGACTTTGTTGGTTTATTCCGATAAGGTGGTCGAAGTCGTTCAGTAGTGAGCTGGTAGGTAGAATTCCTTTTTGGACTAGATTGTTCCTGGGTTAGGATTTGAGTTGGGTTTCCGGAAGGTGAGGTGGTTGTACGTGAGGACGTACTCTATGAATTCCATTTGGTACTCCATATGAGGTATTCTAAAATACCTTTGTTTTTTGTTCATAGAGTTTCCCTTTCGTACACCATGAAGTTCTAGTTAGTAGTACTGGGCGGAGGTACTAGTAGTGGTGTTGTGAAATACCCAAGGTGGAGATGATAGATGGGGAAGTGACATGAGTAGTTGTTGTTTGGGTAGGAGACCCCAGGTGTCGGGAACGAGCTGTGGAATTTCGGGGATGAAATTCTTTTAAGCAGGGTAGGTTGTAACGACCCGTCCCAAGGGCCGGGATTAGTAAAGTGATTAGTGACGGATTAGTGAGCTTAATTGGTGTTTAGTTGGTTACTTTAGGCCCGTTAGTACGAAATGACGATTTTGCCCCGAGGTTGGGTAAATTGTGGACTTTGGGTTCGGGCGGTCAATTGGACATTGACCAATGACCGTGACGTAGTTCGGGACGTGACGAATCCGTAGACAGGTGGCACGCCCGATTCCGACATCCGAGGAGGAAGTTATGATGTTCGGAAGGTTGAGGGCATTATCGTAATTTGGGAAAAATAGGGGGAAACATTGACTTTTTGCTAGACTTGTCAGTTTCACGTAGATCGAGGACCGTTAGGTAGATCTCGTCATCCTGAATCCAACGACAGGCGCCATGCCTTCATTAGACGTCGGACGAGCGAGATATGGGTCTAGAACGGCAAGGGAAAAACGATAATTTAATTCACAAGTGGGGGCATTTTGGTCTTTTGGTGCATTGGGATTTGGGCCAATCAGATAAGGTCAAGTGTACAGGGGAGATTGGGATATTTTGAGTTTGGCCATTGGATGGAGGACACGTGCAGTGTGTGTAGTGGTTTCTACAAGGTGCACGGTGTGTGTGTTTTAAACCTGTGCAGAGTGTGTGTATCGTGTTTGAAGAAGAGAGAAACAGAGTGAGATTGAGAGGGAAATCGATCAGATGAAGGGCGGTGTGATGTGCTGTGTTTTGGTGAGTGAAGAGTAGAGATTAAGTGAGACTTGAAGAGTGAGTTGGAGTGAGAGATTTGCGAGGATAACTGGTGTGAGGTAACGGGTGAATTCTCAGGGAAACAGAGAGGGTGTTTGGTAGTGGTGTAGCCGTGCTTGGTTAATCGAGGCTAGAGGTGGTGTCCAGAGGACGGAGGAGGACTAGAGGAGTCGAGTAGGGATGGTGGAGCTCACGGCGGCGGCCTGAGCACAGGTATTTCCTTCCACCCGTCTAGATGCTCTGTTTTTCCTGTTTTGTTCAAATCAAGAATCGTGGCTTTTGGGGCTGAGTCAAAGTTTCTGGTGAGGTCTAGTGGACTCAGTAGGGTCCTAGGACGTTGCTGGTTGTGCAGCCGTGATGGGGGAGTGCACGGCGGAGGCAAGAACGACGGTGAGTTACAGTGTTCTCTGTTTTTCAGTTTGGGTTCAAACTTTAAGTAGTGAGTTTAGAGGTTGAGTCGAACTGTTTTAGGGAGTCCAGTGAGTTTTCTTGGAGCTTAGGGAAACAATTTGAGGCTGGGGGAATGGACGGGTGGCCGGATTAAAGAACATGGGTTATGTTGGTCACGGGTTCGAGCTAGGGACGATGAGTTACAGACCGTGATGTCGAGTTTTTAAGGTTGGATTGAGTTGCTTAGGATAGGACGTAGCTAGGGGAGGAAAAAGGAAGGGAAATGGTGGACGGACGGCGGAGAACCGTCCTCGCCGGTTCGGTTTGGCTAAACCGGTCTGGACCGTTTGGACGTAGGTTAAAGACGACACTGTAGCAGGCGCGTGAGGCCCACGCGCAGCCACTTTGGGCGGCGCGTCGAGGCGCGTGGGGTGTTTTCTGGGGAAAGTTCCAACTAGGTTTTTGGTCTAGAAGTTGTAACGAATCTTTTGAGATAGGTTTCGGGTTAATCGGACGTCGATTCGAGTTAGTTCCTCGAGGTTGAAGGTTTAGGGTCTCGGTTCGTTACGTTTAGAACCCGGAGTTTTTGTGGGAAGTGAGGAGGACCTTCGTTGACGTGTTAGTAACGTAATTTGGTGATTTGTGACAGGATCGGGACTCCCCGAGGAGGCCGAGGAACGTACAGAACGTTCGGGGCGCGAGTGACGTACCCGGTAACTGTGAGTGGACCCCTTCTCTATAACTGAGCATGCATGACTGCTTTTAATTACTTGTTTTATGGTTTTATATGTGATTTAATGGTTATTTGAATATGCTATAACTATTTTACTTTTTTTTTCTAGGAATTACGGTTTTTGACACGTTTTACAAGAAAAGCTTGAGTTCTGCTTGTGATGCTCTGGTTTTGGATTTTCAATGATTATAAAGGGATTTTGGAACATGATTTGAGGATCAAGGTTTTCGGTTTTAGAATCGGATTTCGAGAATCGAGATTTGGTTTTAAAGTTGAAAAGTGGAATTCCGGATTTGGGTTCGGAATAACGGTTTTCGATGCCGGAAGGGCATCAGACCAGTGATTTCGAATTCGTGTTTGGATACGGATTTAGAAATGGTTTTCAAATGGTTTTGGATTGGATTTGCTGGATCTGATTATTGGGTTTAAAGACCCGAATATTATGTTTGACGGAGGACGGGCCCGGATTGGGTTTAAAGACCCGGATTGAGTTTAAAGACTCGGCAGTTTAAAGACTCGGATATACTGATATTTCCCCCGTAGTCCTGTTGAGTTTAAAGACTCGGGAGTTTAAAGACTCGGGAGTTTAAAGACTCAGATAGGTCCAACAGGTTTGATCGGATAATGATTGGTTGAAACTTATGTTTTATGACGTGGTTTTTACGATGCTTATGACATGATTTCTATAATTGTTTTTATGATGATTCTCCAAATGTTTTTATGACAATCTTTATGTGATTTATAACTGTTTTTGAAAATGGGTTATGCATGTATGTTTTCAGAACGGAGGGCCAAACCCTGTTTTGTTATAAAATGGTTTTTGAAACTTTTATTCCTTATGGTCCACTCACACTTTCTGGTTTTAACTTCCCTCCAGGTAGTGGGGCTAGCACGGGGGTTGACGTTGAGGCAGTGTCGGAGGCATAGAACACTCGAGAGTCTTTCCGGAATGGTTTAAGTTTTCCGTTGTGCGTATATTTTGTAAATCGGCTTGTTTTCCTTTGTTTGACACTATGCTCTGTATAATGTTGACTCTGGGATTGTTTTAAATTCTCCTGCGTCTGACGATGTAATTTGTGGTTTTCGTGAGGTTGGTTTGGTCTTTTGTGTTGGGTTGTCAGACGGGAGCAGGGTTTAGTCCCTAATCTTGGGGGATTAGGGGTGGGCCCTGACAACATTCCTACGAGGCGAATGGTCTGGGAGAGGAATGGTGGTGTGTCTTAAAGGTGTATGCACACACATATCTAGCACGAGGCTTTTTGGGAGCTTAGTGGCTTTGGGTTCGGTTGGAACTAGCGAGTTGAGGCTGGTGCAATTCCATGATGGGTGACCCCCTGGGAAGTTCCACCGTGAGCTCCCGAAAACAAAACCATGAAGGTAAGGGTAAGGAGGCCCAAAACGGACAATATCGTGCTAGATGAGTCGGGTCCTGACAGATGCATGCTTAAATATATGTTTTTACTCATTTTATAGCATGGTATGACCTGATTATGATTATAGTTCTGATTATTGCTTAAATATTTTTGTGCTGGTACCTGTGTATTAACTGTTTTGGGCTGGGGCCGTGTGATAACTGTTTTCGGCTGGTGCTCGTTTGTTAACTATTTAGGGCAAGTGCCCGTTTGATGACTGTG
This sequence comes from Prinsepia uniflora, assembly GCA_032719365.1. NCBI lineage: Eukaryota > Viridiplantae > Streptophyta > Magnoliopsida > Rosales > Rosaceae > Prinsepia > Prinsepia uniflora. Next base: position 29,856,615 of record CM064872.1, on the reverse strand, counting down.
TTTGGGCCTGTGCCCGTGTGACAAATTACATTTCGATTTGGATACTGTTTTATAGATTAGTAAACCTCAATCGATTGGATTGCTATATCCGGAGTTGGACTCCATGGATCTCCAGAGACGGGCTCGGACATGGTTAGAGCTAGGCTCGACACGTACCGATGGGGTTGGATCATGTAGGAACCGTACTCATTTACCGGTAGCATATATGGAATGCTAGTTGGACTAACAACTAGTTGGACCAGCATGACGAGATTTGACATTAGGCTGGCTGGACCAGCGAGATCGGGTTTGGTATTTAATTAATGTGATTTTCGCAAATGTTTTCAAAGATTTCAATAAAATGTGGGCCAGAGGGCCCTTTCATATTTATGTGATTTCGGGTTGAACCCACGGTTTGTAAATTTATATGTTGTTTTGGTTTTCAGATAATGGTTTATTTGACTAAGCATGCATGTTTTATAAAACGGAGGGTGTAATATTTGATTTTGGAAAATGGTTTTTCTAAGTTTTGTTTTTGTCCACTCACACTTTTTATTGGTTTTGACACCCTTCAGGTTAATCACGGACGCGGGCTGTATGAAAACTGAGACATCACGTAGATTTGCGTACTCTGAGTATTTGAGGTAGGAAGTAGACTTATCCCTGGTGTGACACGTGGTTAGTAAGTTTAATTTAATCCCAAGGGTTATATAGTCACTATACAAAATTGTGTCGGACAGAAACAGATCCTTGCACGCTAATCGAGGAAGATTAAGGGGAGAGTCTATCAAAAACACTTAAAACTAGGATTGGTATGAACATATATGGGATGAAATATTAGGAAAATATCTAAATGAGTGATGTGTTAATATTTCATTTATTCTTTTATTTATTTGTAATTTTCAATTTATTATATATATATATTTCAATTTACCCACCTTCTAGTTTATATCACCGGTCAAACGGCTAGGTATTACCGGACCTCTAATAACTATCCAATCTCAAAAATTAGTTTGAATTTTGAAATTCATACCGTTAGCCTATCCGCCCCCTCCATATAAAGACCCAGCTCCTCCACCTACAGAATCACTCAAATTCAAATTCAAAATCAAAATCTTCCGACCTCCCTCTCTCTCTCTCTCTCTCTCTCTCTCTCTCTCTCTCTCTCTCTCTCTCTCTCTCTCTCTCTCTCTCTCTCTCTCTCTCTCTGCTATGGCTGACACGGCGATTTCCGAAATGCCCACCAAGAAGCCGAGGGCCAGCCGAAAGGCACTCAAGGACAAAAACGCATCTCGAAACGAAACCAATATCCTGGCCGGAAAAGTCTCGGAACCCTATCCGAGCCCAATCCAAACGGTCCCGGAGTCTGATCCGACAAAGGAGAACCACGAGAGCCTCTCTCAGCCTCCCACCTCCCCCAAGAAATCGAAAGCTGCAGCCTCCAAAAAACAGTCCAAGAAGGCTCAAGCTCAACCCTCGTCTTTCGAGAAAGGTCTGCAAGAAATGCAAGAGAAGCTGCAGGAATTGACGCTTCAGAAGGAGAAGACGGAGGAGCTCCTGAAGGAGAAAGATGAGATTCTGAAGCTCAAGGAGGAAGAGCTGGAAACCAAGGGCCGAGAGCAAGACAAGCTTCAGATGGAGCTGAAGAAGCTGCAGAAGCTCAAGGAGTTCAAACCTAATATGGTTTGTGTTCTTGATCCTCTTCCTTTCTTAATTAACGCATTTAATTATATCTTGAGTCGCATTGGCGGATTGGCCTCTGCTTGGTTGGTGAGAAAATGTGTTCTAGATCTGAAAATTGGTTTAATGATTCTGGATTTTGTGTCCTTATGGATCAAGAAGAGTTGTTTTGGATGCAAAAATCGATATCTGTTTGATTACTGGTTAATTGTGAAAATTTGAAAAACTTCATGAGAGTTCTTGATCTGCGTGTGAGGGTTTATTGCATCGATCACCTTTATTTATTTTCATTCAGTCCTATGTTTAATTTTCCTGAATTTTTCTTATTACACGTGTTAGCTCTGGCTTGTTTCTGAGAACATGGGTGAAACCTTGAAGACCTGAAATTTGATTAGTTAGTTTTTGATTTGGGGTTTTCTTTTGTTTGCTATTGATTAATTGTCAAAAAATGTAAAAAAATTCATTAGGATTGTTATATAGGGTTATCGATCCGCAATTTAATGGGTTAGGGTTTTGACATAATGGTTTTTAATTTTTCGTCAGGCATTCCCAATTGTTCAAACACTGAAAGACAAGAAAAAGAAGGGGTGCCCTGAGAAGAAAAGGCCAGCTCCTCCTTATGTCCTATGGTGCAAAGATAATTGGGCTGAGGTAAATTGGAGACTGCAACACTAATTGGTTCCGAGACTTAATTGCGAAACAATTCCTGAATCAAATTTTTGGGTTTTGATGCAGGTCAAGAAGGAGAACCCTGAGGCTGAGTTCAAAGAAATCTCAAACATTTTGGGGGCTAAGTGGAAGAACGTGACTGCTGAAGAGAAAAAGCCTTACGAAGAGAGGTACCAAGCTGAAAAGGAAGCTTATCTGCTAGTGACTACGAAAGAGAAGCGCGAGAGTGAAGCAATGCATCTCTTAGAGGAAGAGCACAAGCAGAAGACAGCCATGGAACTGCTTGAACAATACCTGCAGTTCAAACAAGAAGCAGAACAGGATAACAAGAAGACCAAGTAGGATTAAAAGTTGTTCTCTGATTGCTGGTTTCTGTGTGTCTCTAGCTGTGACTATGGAATTTCTAATGTTACTCATTTGTGTATGTGCAGGAAAGAAAAGGATCCATTGAAACCCAAGCAGCCAATGTCTGCATTTTTTCTGTACACAAATGAGAGGCGTGCAGCTCTTCTTCCAGAGAAGAAAACCGTCCTGGAGGTAATTGAAAATGGCCATCCGATTTTAAAATCTTCCGCCTATTGGTCATTTCGTCACTTCTAACTTGTCAACTTTGATTAGGTTTCGAAGATCACCGGTGAAGAATGGAAGAACATGACAGAAAAACAAAAAAGGCCTTATGAAGAGGTTGCTGCAAATGCAATTAAAAAGTTTTTCTCTTTTCCTTTGGAAGTTATTTTGATGAGAATAAATGCTTAATTGGGTTGTTTGCAATTTCCAGATGGCTAAGAAGAACAAGGAGAAGTACTTGCAAGAGATGGAGGTTTACAAGCAGAACAAGGAAGAGGAAGCTGCCAGTCTCAAAAAGGAAGAGGAAGAGATGACGAAGCTCCAAAAGCATGAAGCCCTGCAGCTTCTTAGGAAGAAAGAGAAGACTGATAACATAATCAAGGTTTGCTCGCGAATCAAGCTTTACTCTTCATTGCTCACCGATTAATGAGCTAGTACTAATCAAGTTGTTGAAATGAACAGAAAACAAAGGAGGAGCAGAAGAAGAAGAAGGAAGAAAAGAAGATTGTTGATCCCAACAGGCCTAAGAAGCCTGCATCTTCCTACATCCTATTCAGGTAAAAATGCTCAGTAACTTTGCAGTTTACTGTTGTTTTTTGTATATGAAAAGTAAAAGAAAGTAATTGATACATATTTTGTTTTGAATAATGTAGCAAGGAAGCAAGAAAGACTCTGTTGGATGAGAGGCCAGGAACCAACAACTCCACCATCACTGCTCTAATTTCAGTCAAATGGAAGGTAAAAAAGAACCCTCAGATTGATAACTCTTTTCATGTGAAATTTGTACTTCATGGAAAAGATAAAATCATCATTTTTTTTGGTTTGGTCGTAGGAATTGAGTGAAGAAGAGAGGAAGGTTTGGAATGAGAGGGCAGCTCAATCCATGGAAGCATACAAGAAGGAAATGGATGAATATAACAAAAGTGTTGATGCATCTCTGTCTGTTGGCTGATTTCAGTTCAAGTGTTGTGCTTCTTCTTCATCCATGCCCATCAGTTTGATGGCCTAGTTTAATTTCAATTCCCTCTATTTTTCATTTCAACTTTTATGTCGAACTCCGCCTTTGCAAGTTCAAAAGGGTTGATCCATCTGATATGAAATCAAATATTGGTTTTTTGACGCATCAACATAACAATGTGATTTTAGAAATACTTTAAAAATGAGACATTGTCAAATTATGCTTCAGTTATTAATTGGTTTCTGTAAATATCGAATACGAAAGGGATGTTTTGATTGATTAGTTTGGTTGGACAAACCCTCCAAGCTGAAGGGGTAGTTAGGGAAATTAGGTAATGAGAGACTCAAACGGAATAAGTTAAAAACCATCACCTTACGAATTACGAGCACCTCATAGCGACATCGATCGAAGCACGTCAACGTTTCTCTCGGGCGGCCATTGCTCTCCCCCTCGCACTTTTAGCTTAGTAGACTCCACCCTAAACCTTCACCTGCTCCCACCAACTCGGCAATTTCCCACTAACCTACGCCTTCGACGTCGTTCGTGCAGGCACATTAAAACTCGCTAAACTGCACACCCTGCACCTTCTCTCTCAGTTTTGACCAAATCATGGCCGAACCTCCCAACCCCGAACCCTTCCTCCAGACCCGTCGCGAGAACGACGCCGGCGCAGTCTTCGTCCTCCAATCTAAAGGTCTCGCGCTCCTCAGCCCCCCGGATATTTTAATTTAATTTCAGTCCTTTTTTTTCTCGGGCAACTATAATTAAAATCATTTATTTGTGCATCTCGCGTCGTACAGGGCAGTGGTGGCATGCGGGTTTTCATCTGATGACGGCAATAGTTGGGGCCCACAATACTGACGCTGCCGTACGCGTTCAGAGGGCTGGGGTGGGGCCCGGGGTTCCTGTGCCTGACCACCATGGGTCTGGTCACCTTCTACTCCTACTCCCTCATGTCCAAGGTGCTCGACCACTGTGAGAAATCTGGTCTCGGCCACATCCGATTCCGGAAACTTGCCGTGGACTAGAGGTGGGTATATTGTCCCGACATACCGAAACTATCTCGTCCCGTATCATACCAAATCGGAAAAAAAACCGAATAGTAAAATCGAAAATATGATCGGTACCGTACCGATTTAAATCGGTACGAGATCAGTTTCGATGTTACGGAATACCGTCCCATATCGAAACCGAACCAATTAAAATTTTTTAATTAATTAAAAATTAAATTAAATTCAACCATAAAAAACCCATAATAATCTAATAGCTAATAATGGATTTAATTGTATATTAATTTAGTTGATAAATTTAGTTGTATATTAATTTAGTTTATAGATTTAATTTTATTTTAAGAGTTTTTTAGTTGATAGATTTAATTGTTTGTTAGGATTTTTTAGTTAATTTAGTTAATTTTAGTTGATGTATTGAAATTAATTGAGTTATGAATTTTTTATACATTTTGAATAATATTTGTTACCCAATAAGAGTACTAATTTCTGAATTTTATCAAAATGTTGCTTTTAGACATTGAATCAAGTAATAAATAAATGAAATTATAAATTTGACTTCAAAACCGAAACCGTACCGAATATAATTGGTACGGTACGATATCAATTTTATATTTAGAAATACCATACCATACCGAACCGGTTAAAATTATTTAGTACGGTTCCGGTATCACCTGCATACTGAACCATACCGAACCATGTACAAGGCTAGTCTTAGGTAAAAAAGTAGCATAAGTATCTGGCAAAATGGTAATTTGGTAAATGGTTGTACCCCAAACTAATTAACCAACTTACGTTATGCTTTCCGTTTACACTTCAATTTATAACGTTTCGCATCATTTTGTTTTAGGGCAATGCTATTTGTACCCTCTAAATTGACCATATTTAGTGACTATGTTGATGTGTCAATTAATGAATGGTCTAATATAAATATAGAATAATTTCATTTATTAAAATAATACCATCTATTAATTGTTATATCAATATAATCACTAATATGGTCAATTTAAAAGGTCCAAATAACATTATTCATATATTTATTTTCTTGCACTATAAAAAAAACAAAAAACAAAAAACAAAACGATGCAGTTTGAACTTTGGGAAGTCGGTAGAGTCGTCGTTGCATCGCTCTGGTCGATCGTTTCGTATGTCCTGTGATTTTTTTTTGGCCAAGTTTGTCCCATGATTTGGGAACATTGTAAAATACTTCAATTTAATGCGCTGCTTTTTGATATTTGACGTTTCTGTCCAATAGACGTGGCTTTACTTAAAAACGTGTGGGATTTTGACACGTGTAGAACCGTGTCAGTCTGGGTCGACCAGAAGTCTAAAACCATCATTGGTTCGCAGCCTCATTGAGTTTGGGTCGACTAGAAGTTTAAAACCATCACTATTTCAACAAAATTTAAAAAGAGGAATCCATTCAGCTAGATTCATTGATGAAAATGCCGCAAATATCGCCGATATATCGGTTAATATATCAAAAATATTGGTCGGCGGTATGTAAAAGGGGGGGGGGGGGGAAGAAATTGAGCGAAATATCGACATTTTTCCTTGTTTTAAGACCACGGATCTCCTTATTTCATTAAAAAGATCAAGATAGAGCTAAATTTCATGAAAATCGGACGTAAAACAATAGAATTTTAGTCGGGTCATGCCGCGCGGGTCAAAAAATCCGAATCTCAGACCCGCGCGAGGTAGGAGATGACTAGTTTTAAGTTAATTAATATAGTTTATATATTAGTGGGCTGCTATATTATCAAATTAAGCTTGTTAGCTCAGTTGGTTGTGGGTTGTTTTGACCCTTTATTAAATCGCTAGCATCTTAGGTTCGACCCCAGGTGCTGCAAGTTGCCTTTTTTATTTTTTCGTTTTTTCTTTATTTTCTTTCAATTTTATTTGTCTTTTTTTTTCAATTTTAAATATATCAATTCTTTCCAACTTTTAAACAAAAATAGACTTTTTTCATCATTTTTTTTTTCAATTTTACAAATATTTATTCATTTTATAATTTTTCTTCCATTTAAATTTTTTTTATATTGTTATGTTTTTAATTATATTAACATTCAATTATAGTAATTCACTTTAATTTATGTTTATGTTTAAATTTTTATATTATTAGTCATCAGCAGAACCCTATTGTATCATAATATTTATTAGATATTTATTATGTGACGACCCGTCCCAAATTAACGGGATTAATTAAAGATTAATTACGGATTAGCGAGACTAATCAGAGATTAGACGAGGATTAGCGGACGTTCAAGCGAAATGACGATTTTGCCCCTAAAATGGGCGAATCGTTGACTTTTCGTTCAGGCAGTCAAATGGAATTTGGCCAATAATTGTGTCGTAGTTCGTGACGTCACGAGTTCAGAGACAGGTGGCACGCTCGATTCTGACATTCGAGGAGGAAGTTATGACCCTCGGAAGTTCATGGGCATTTTGGTAATTTGGGCCAAAAGTTGACTTTTGACCCGAGAGGTCCAATGGCCGAGGGCGAAAGACCATTACGTAGATCGAGATGATACGAATCCGTAGACATGCAGCACGTCGAATTTGGACGTTCGACGGCGAAGTTACGTTTCACGGAAGTTCCGGGGAACTATTTACGGCGACACGTTTTATAAGGCAAAAAGTGAAGTTTTGTCTTTAGTGGGCCCAGATCTTTCCCAGACCTCAGGGGATGAGTGACACTTGTCACTCATCCATTCCCTCATTTCCCTCATTCATGCATCGATCACCTTCATCCTTCATCCACAAAACCAACCCACCCGAAACACATTTTGGTGCAACCAACCCTCACAAACATCCCCCAACTTTCTCCAAAGAGCTTGAACCATGAAGGAAACAGAAAGAGAAGATTGACCTGATGATGATGGTGGAAAGATCGCCGGCCACCGTGCACGGCGGCCTTGAACCCGATCGTGGCTTCCCTGTAAGACCCAAAATCCATTTTTAATTCGTTTGTTACGTTGTGATTGATTTTGGGTGGTTTGGTGGGCTTAAATAGGTTGTTAGGAAGGTGTTGGGATTAGTTTGGACGGCTGTTGAAGGCGGTGAAGCAGCAGGAGAGATTTTGGGAACCTTGAACCGTGAGGTTCATTTTGGAACCTTGGGTTTTGGACGGTTTTTCCTAGTTTTCTTGATTGGAAATGGTGGGGAATGAAGAAATAGGAATTTAGGAATTGAAATGGAGGCAAACGGACGAGATTTGAGGGAGTAGGAACGCTGAACCGATCACGCCGGTTCAGCACAGTAACCGGTCCAAAACAAGGAAAAAAAAACGGTTTTCAGAAGTAGGTGATGATGAATAGTACCCAGGGCCTTCTAGGAGCGCGTGAGGATGCGTGGTGTAACGACCCATCCTGAAATTCGGGATTTGATTTGCAACTAATCGTGATTAGCAGGTTTAATCAGTGATTAGTTGGGGGAAATCGGACGAACGATGCAAAATGACCGTTTTACCCCTGGTCGTGGGTAAAACGTTGATTTTTTATTCGGGCGGTCAAATGGACTTTGACCGATGACCGTGACGTAGTCTGGGACGTCACGAGTTCATAGACAGGTGGCACGTTCGATTCCGACTTTCGTGGTGAAAGTTATGACGTTCGGAAGTTCAAGGGCTTTTCGCAATTTGGACGAAAAAAGGGAAAATGTTGACTTTTTGATCGGGGGGTCCGATGGCCGAGGGCCAAGGACCGTTAGGAAGGTCTCGATTCCCTGAGTACGACGACAGGCGGCACGTCGAAATCGGACTTCGAACGGGGAAGTTACGGGTCACGGAAGTTTGATTTCACTATGCACGCATTACGAGGCAAGGACACGTGGCTTATCCTGATTGGGTTAGATGTTCTAGGTGGGGCCCAGGGACCAATAACATTAAAATATGGACTTGTACTTTGCTCTAGTGAATGTCGATTAAATAATTGGGTTTGATTATTTTAAAATTTGCCACTTAATCCCAAGAGTGAATCTAGACCCTTCATCTAATCTAATCCTTCAACCTGGACAAATCTGGGCCGTCCATTTCCTTATTCTCCATCAGTTCGAATTTCCCACCTTCTCTGTGCAAGCACGATCAGTGCACGGGTGAGGTTGGAATTGGAGCACTGGAATTGTTAATTGTGAGTGCTTTGGGGTCAGTTGAGATCGTGGGAACACCTTTCCGTGGCTGGGACAGATTGCAGAGCACGGGGGCCTTGAACTGAGGCTGAAACCGGGCGTGCCATTGGAACTAGGGAGCAGAGCAATTGTAAAGTCGTTTTTGAAATTGAGAGGTTTGAGCAGAGCACGGGCGACATTGTTTGGAGGGAGAGAAGCAGTCTAACGGGTTTTGGGGAGGCGGAGAAGAACGGAGGGACTATGGGGAGTTGAGAGTTAGGGAGGCGGAAATCTAGAAAAATTTGAAAATGGAGGGAAAAATACCAAATTTGATCTGTGAGCCTTTGGGGTCCAAACTGATAACCAGTGCAGTTTCCTGGGCTGGTGTCGACTGCAACCACGCAAAAATCGAATGGAGGTGGTCGTGTTTTGACCCCAGACTGGAGTCCAGTTTCTGGGAACGGGTCGTGGTGGAGTCCAGATGGTTGGAGGCTTGAGACCTTGAAATTGAGCTCAGAAACATGTTCTTATGGATCCTGCGATGCTACTGAGTGAAGAAATTGAAGAAAACGATGAGTATTGCTACACTTCCAGTGATGAACAGCGAACGGTTGTTCGTCGGAAAAGCGAGCTTGGAGTCATGGTCATGGAGGTAAGCTCCTGTGAAATTGAGTTCACAATCATCGTGAGGGTGAGTCTACGGTGCTTCCTAACTGATCAATTGAAGGAAGTAGTGACTGTGTGATGAATGGGGACTATGAACCTGATTAGGACCCGTATTCGATTGAGCTGGTTTTAGGCCATGTCGACGTGAATGAGTAAAACAGAACTTAAATTAGGTCCATTTCGATGCTATCTGAGAGTTTAATTGAAGGAATTAAGTGGATATTTGCAGGGATTGAATCGGGTCCAGTCGCAGGTCGCATACCCGTTTTACAGTGGAATCGGGTGAGGATGGTGACCGTTGGAGTTACTGTAGCTGGCGCGTGGGTGTCACACGCAGCCGCTTGCGGCGGCGCGTGGAACGTTTTCTCGAGGTGATTTCAAAACGACTTTTGTTCTACACAATGTAACGAAATTTTTGGCGTTGGTTTCGAAATTTTCGGACACCGTCTCGATGTTATTCCGAGGGTCCGAAGGTTTAGGTCACATTTTTAATTAACGAATAATTCCTGGAAAATTATGGGAAATTAGTATGTTGTTATTTGAAACCTTAATGACCCGGGGATGTGTCTTCGGGCAGGATTCGGGTTTTTGGAAAATGTCGGAAATTACGGAACCGCGTGCGGCGCGAAACCGAGCCTTATTGGACGGTGTGTGAGTGGACGTTTCTTTCAAAATTTAATGCATGCATAAATTATTTCTATGATTTTATGATTATGATTATAAGTTGTGATTGATTTTGATTTCCGTATTTATACGTATTCGATTCCCGTATTTATACGTATTTTTACTATACATATGAAATTACACGTATTTCGAGACTATGGTCACTCGCGTGCTTAATGATGGTTTAATGCAAGAAGTTATATGAAATGAGTGTAAAATGATTTAAGAAGGTTGTTTATGATTGCGAGTGTGACTTACGTTTTGACACGTTTTTCGAGAACGTTCCGGATTTGCACATTTTACGAGATTTCGAGTTATTGTGATTTGATCACTGTTGATGTTTGAATTTGGGAATTGAAATGAGACTTGTGACTTTGAGGATTTTAAAAATTGTGTTTTGAGTATGTTTTGATTGGATCGTGATTTTGGGATTATGATTGTGGTTTTGATGTGTTGAAAATGAGATTTGAGAAAGAAGTGATTTCTAAGAATTAAAATGGATTTGAAAAAGGGTGATTTCGGGCTTGATGCTCGGGGCACAAAAGTAACTTTGATTTACGAAATTTCGGTTTTAGAAAATTTAAAGCGGATCCTTGGTTTGGGTTCGGGATGATGCTTCCGGATGCCGGCTTACGGAATCATTGTTGCGAATTCGAATTCGGGAAGGGGAAAAGATTTAATAAAGTGATTTGTTCTGATTTTGCATGCCCCGTGTTTAACGATAATTTGATTATGTTTGTGAAGTATGATTTGGGAAAACGAATGTGGAAATTCGGACCATGAGTCCCGTTGTGAAAAATGTGATTTCGGGATGGATCCCGCATTGTTATGATTGAAAACCGTTTTGGGTTTAAAGACCCGGTGCTATTGCTGGAGCACGTTTTGAGTTTAAAGACTCTGTTAATTGATGACGGGGGAGGGCCCTTAATGAGTTTAAAGACTCGTGAGTTTAAAGACTCGGTTATTGTGATACCCCCGAGGCCTATTGATTATGATTTGAGTTTAAAGACTCGTTGAAATCCCGGGAAGGCCTGATTATGCGCATGGTTTTGAGTTTAAAGATTCGGGTGCACTTGATATCCAGCAAACTGATTGATTGTGATTCATTGATATTCTATGATGTTCGGATGTGTTGGGCAGTGGCCCGGTTTATATGGTTGATGAATTTGGTGTATGATGTATACTTGGTCTTGATTTCGTGGTTTTGGGCTAAGGCCCTGTGTTTATGATTGCGGGCTATGACCCGAAGGTTAAGAAAAGGAAAATGTCTTTGATTTTCATATGATTGTTATGTTGAAAATTTAACGGATTGCGAAATGATTTTTTTTGTATGCATGCATTGGTTTTTACTTGGAGGGTAAAAACGTCTTCCGTAACTGTTTTATAAACTGAATTCTTTTGTCCACTCACACATTTTGGTTTTTTATTGACCCTCCAGGTCGTGGCGCGTTGTTCGAGGCTGTACGAGGGGCGGAGGCATGAGTAAGTGCGTGTGGCTATCCCTTGTTTGGCAAGTACTGAGGGTAACCTAGGGTTTTCAGTCATCTTGCCAGACGGGAGCAGGACCGGACACGGTTATTGATGCCCCTTTCGGGGGCGGTCCTGTCATGTGGGCCATAATTTGGGAAAGTGTTCAACATGTGAAGTCTTCTATTCGATGTAACGAACATTTTGGGACTGGTCTCGCATCAATCGGACATCGTTTCGATATGTTTCGGGGTGTCGGAAGGTTTAGGATTGGTCTAAAAATAGTTAAAAGTTCGGGAAAATTACGGGGCTTTAATGGGGGGTTATTTAGGTAGTTAATAACCCTCTAAATGAATTTGGACAGGTTTGGGAATCCCGGAGGTGATGTTTGACTCGGGAGACGGTTATGGCATGCGTATCGAGGCGCGGATTCGGACGGTCTGTGAGTGGACTTTCCTTTCGAACTTGATGCATGCATAAATATTTTATAAGTGTTTTATTATATGTTTTGTGATTTCATGAGTGCATTTGATTGTGGTACCTTAGGATCGACATAATTGCACGTTTTTCGAGATTTTCGGTTTTATGTCTTACCTTCGCGTACCGTGTTTTCGATAAGGGTTATTAAACGGATTTTGGATTTAGAAATATGAAATCGGGCACGAGCCCCAATTGATTTACAAACTCTCGGACTTGGAGTCCATTTGATTTGACGAGGAATCGGACCTAGGGTCCATTTGAGTTATATGATCGGGCCTGGGGCGCAGTTGGTTTACGATTCGGGTTTGAGGCCCAGTTAAGGCATAAACCTTGAAAGGTTTTGAAAATGTTTGACGAAGGCTTTTACAAATGTTTGATAAATGGTTTGAATGCATGCCTATGTTTTTATGAAGGGCATAAATGTCTTTATGCGAAAAGGTTTTTTAAATGAAAAGTTTAAATTGTCCACTCACAGTTTTCGTGTTTTAATGCGCTTCAGGTTGATCGCGGATGCGGGCTGTAGCAGAGACGAGACATCACTCCCCTCCTCCTACGATCCCGACGCACTTGCATAGCCCTGGCGAGGGTTAGAGATGGAATTTTCCCTGGTCTGACACTTCGTGTCAGACGGGATCAGGTGGGTCCCACGTTAATCCCGGGAGATTTGGGACCGGTCCTGACATATTATATCATAGTCATTTTATATTTTTTTATTAGCCCTATATAACCACCGTTGGGTACTTAAGATTTCCCCAAAGTTTCATTCCAAATTTCCAACTTTTAGATCGAATTTTCGTCAATTTTGTTGATCGTAAACGATATCGATATCGATATTTGGGACGAGATATCCATAATTTTGACTAACGATATATCCGTCGATATCGATATTTTTATCCTTGACTAGATTCACTATTTAAAATTAAAAAAAAAAAATTATAGCAACCCACCACTACCAAGTACCAAAACCTCCAATTAAACTTGGTTCAGTTTTAGGGAATCAAACTCCGGTGGACCAATACCGATTTTAATCGCTACCATACTAAAATTTTAGTGTGTGATTTTGTCATTTTGATATATATCATCAATGATCCATTTTTCAATACTGAAGATAGATGGTCTACATGTATATGTAAACAAGCAAAATAATTCATCTCTAAAATGAAGAACGAATCATTCTCCAATAGTGAAGTTTACGAGAGGCAAGTGCCAAACTATTTTTTGGTTTATTTTTATATTTCAATGGGGAAAAGCTGCCAAGTAACTTGGAATTTATTCTGTTTGTTAATTAATTAAATTTGCATATGATTATGCAATGCTTTAAGTGATATGATGCTTTTGGCACAAACATGGTTTATTGTTTATTAGAAGTGCTCTGTTTTGTGTCATGCTGAATTTCATTTATGGAATCTTTGATTTGTAATCTCCGTGGGTGTGCTTTGTTTGCTTTCTTTTGTAGGGTCAGGATGGATGTTTTATTTTGTGATCTTCATACAAACGGCCATAAACGCTGGGGTTTCAATAGGAGCAGTTTTGCTTGCTGGGGAATGCCTAAAGGTATTGATTGCATCATTATCTTCTCATCTTATCATCACATAATTCACCTGCAATAATGTGATAGTTACTTAGACTTTGAATCTGAAAGGTGCCATTCCTCGCCCTTGAAAATAATAGTTCCATGCTTATGTTAAAATAATTCGATAAAAACACAAGTAAAAATGTATAGAAACAAACATGTCGGTTTGTGGTGCGTGGGTAAGTAGGAATGACCACTTCCACGGAAAGGAATCAAATGAGTATTTACCAAAGAAAATTTGTTTTATCTATAAAGGGTTATGCTGTTTGTTTGAGTTTAGTGGGATGCATGATGAGTAAGGCATTTCTATCAATGGTTACATATGTGTTAAATCGCTCAACTTTTTCATCTGGTCAATGCTCTATTGCTTTTCATGCGTGATCACCCTCGCCGCATGGAAGTTAGCTTCTTTTGGTTTGCAAAGACTTGTGGCAGGCGCTTCCAAATTATAATGCTAAAATATTATAGGAAGAAAACTAGCCATCTTAAATTATAGAAATATGGATGATAAAAACTATCAAGAGTTTTTGGTGGGGAAGCCAGTTATGAAACAACTGATATTTGCATAAATTTCATAGTGAGTGGGTTTAAAATATTTAGGTTCTATATTAGCATATTAGTCATGCAGTATATTGATTTCACTTTTGTTTTATCCTATGTAAGATTATGTATGCAGAACTTTCTCCCAATGGATCCTTGAAATTGTACGACTTCATAGCCATGGTTACAGTGGTCATGATAGTCATTTCTCAGCTTCCAACTTTCCACTCCCTCAGGCATATCAACTTTGTTTCGCTGCTTCTTAGTGTGGGCTACTCATTCCTGGTTGTTGGTGCTTGTGTTTATGCAGGTAATGAGACATTCAACATAATCATTTTATATCTTCTCATGCGTTACTTATATGAAGAAAGTTACATGTTTCGTTCTGGAATTTTTCACTTTCAAAATAACGAGATTTTACCTTGGTTTGAATTTACCTATTGTGTCATTGACAACGCTTATCCCTCCTAATCAGGACTTCTGGTTTGAATTTGTATTCTGTAATGATTGTCATCGTATCAGAGGAGCTTGAAACATTTCTGTAAGAACCAGAGTGGGGGAAACAATGTAGTTAGTTTAAAATATTGCTTTGATTCCTTTTGATCTAAGAAACTTGTTTTTTTTCCCTCCAGGTACTTCTAAAAATGCCCCTACAAGGCCTTAGAATCCCCGAATTCTGCGAAGCTCTTCAGTGCCTTCATTCACTTCCATCTCCATTATCGCTGCTATCTTTGGGAACGGAATACTACCTGAAATACAAGTAACTTCAGTCATCCATTACACGAACCGGTTGATTTAACTTACACTGCCCATATCTCGTTTTAGTGCGAACATCACAAACATAAAGACAAAGGAAAATAATTACTTGTTTCTGGATTTTATTTGAACGAATGCCTATGGATCAATGCAGGCAACTTTGGCGCCGCCAGCTACTGGAAAGATGGTAAAAGGTCTCGTGATGTGTTACGCTGTCATTTTCGTTACCTTCTACTCAACTGCAGTGTCCGGTTACTGGGTTTTTGGGAACAAAGCTAGCTCAAACATTCTAGAGAGCCTAATGCCGGATGAGGGACCTTCTCTGGCTCCAACTTGGGTTCTTGCTCTTGCTGTGATCTTTGTACTCCTTCAGCTTCTTGCCATTGGCCTGGTAAGCTTACTGACTGTGTACTTTCAAATGCGTCCATACCAAGTTGAAAATTAAAGGCTGATGAAACGTAAGTCTCCAATAACTTTTTGATTCACAGAGACACAGTTTGATTTTGTTAAGCCTGTTGAAACTCGATGCAGGTTTATTCTCAAGTTGCTTATGAGATTATGGAGAAGCAATCAGCTGATGTGAATAAAGGAATGTTTTCCAAAAGGAATCTCATTCCTCGAATCATTCTACGATCTCTTTACATGATGCGGTGCGGATTTTTGGCAGCAATGCTTCCATTTTTCGGAGACATAAGTGGTGTGGTTGGAGCTGTAGACTTCATCCCTCTAGACTTCATCCTGCCAATGCTTCTATACAACAAGACCCATAAGCCTCCAAAATCGACCTTCACTTACTGGATCAACATATCTATAATCGTCGTGTTCACAGGTGTAGGAATTCTGGGCACATTCTCTTCTGTAAGGAAACTGGTTCTTGATGCCAACAAGTTTAAACTCTTTAGTGATGATGTCGTCGATTAAGGTTAAGCTCTCTTAAATACATGTAAACAGTGCAGTAGCCCTTACTTGTGAAATGTACTTGCTAGTCATAGTCTTGCACTTGCAGATGAGATTGCCATGCGATGTAATGTTGATAAAAAAGTTGCAAACGACTCAATGATGCTACTAAAGTCGCCCAATCCAAGGATGAAAATATCGATATCGACCGATATATCGCTAGTTAAATTTATGGATATCTCGTCCAAAATATCGATATCGATATCTGTTGATGCAGAAATCGTCCGGTCTCGTAAAATTCCTTCTCGATCCCTACACATAAAAACGAAAATCCAACGGGCTTAAGGTTGAATCCCGGGGGGGTGGTTCAATCGTAAACGCTCCGATGCTTAAGTCAATTTTCTGAGAGAGAATAACCTGATAGAGTATTTGCAGAAGTTTTTGATTACCTTTAGAAGTGAGATGCGGTCTTCTATTTATATTGAAACCTTGAGAGTCACCAGAGCGTCTGATTGGTTGAAGGAGAAAGTATTAAATAAATGATTGTACCGAGTGTAATCACTTATTTATTAATGAATAAATAATTTGCTGGAAAGCTATTTATTATTGGCATTGATCTGTTTAATTAATATATTTAGCTGGTAAATATATTGAATTAATGCGGAAATCGTAACATGTCGATGTCAATTTTACCAAGGGTAATATTGGCATTATGGGGATTGTTGGCCACGTGGCAGCTCCAGAATATTCCGGTAATTTATGGTTCCACAAATGCTCCCACATTGCTTAGGAATTCGAGGAATCCTAAAATATATAATTTCCTTGTGGTTCCAATAAACTACGTCTTAATATATTTATGTGGGAGTAGGACTCCTCTTTCTCGGATGCAGTTGGAGATTGACCTCGATCTTATCCCAAAAGGGATTCTTTGGGCTTATAATCCTGCTTTGAGTTGAATTTGCGAGCCCAATTAACCACTAAGGTTTGCTTAATTTTCTTTATTTAAATGAGAGTATGTGACTCTTATTTTTATAAAGAAAAAACAAACCCTAATAGTGCTTTATCGTTGAAGGAGGCTAACGTCATTGGCTGTTGTGGTGAAGGAAATCCTGCCCCGTCGTTCGTCAAGGTAGAGCCTCATTTTCATTTTTCTATCTCTGTTGTTTTATTTTTTATTTTTTTCATGTTCAAGAATGTGTGTTTCAGCGAGGGAGGAAAATTGCACAGACGAAAACTGCAGAAGAAAATTGCACAGCAAAGGACTGCAGAGGAAAATTGCACAGGAAAGGCTAGGTTTGCCGCTACATGGGCAGGTTTGTTGCTGGGGTTCTCCTCGTGTGCGCGTGCCATTCGCCTTTGAGTGTGAGCGAAATAGAAACTGGCCAGCTGGAACCTTGCAGCTAGGGTAGGGCAAGCAGGCCCACGCGGGAGAAACTTCTTTTATTTTATTTTTTGCAGTTTTTTTTCTTCGTCTTCTTCTCGCAAGTAGCTATGTAACCTTTGTTTTTTTTTTCAACTGCTGTTCGTAGCTTTTCATTTATCAACAAAAGCTTTCACGCTTTTGAATCTAATATATATATATATATAATAAAATATATTATATGTTTATATATTTTAATACATATAAATGAATATATATTATTTTGTTTAGCTCCAATCTTTTGCAGATTTTGAGAGCTGTGGATGTCCGATTGCAATGATTTCAGCGGTGGTGCGCTCTACTCTCCTAGACAATCATTTCAAGATGCATGAAAGCATACTTTTGACGGGGTCTCAAAGAATTCATTTTTATGGTGCGACCATCGTAAGACCATCTGTTGGTATGTCAGGGACTTGTTGGAGCTTCCGATTTCAAGAGATGACAGACTTGACATCAAGACGCTCCTCTAGTTGACTCGCTTGTGGTGCTTTGTGAATAGAAGAGTTTGGCGCATTGGTGGACTTGTTATCTTCAAGTGCGGGTGGAACCAGTATCACAACCTTCAACGGGTGAGGCATGAAGTTCCATGACTTGAAGTGTGACAGTCACAAGGCGATGCGCACTCCAACTTCGGGGCGAGGCGCGCTACACTGCAGTGAGGGTCATGGTATGGTGCAAGGAGAGGCGCAGTAAAATGTAAGGCAATGTGTAGTAGAGTGCAAGGCAGGGTACAACAGAGTGCAGCGCCAGGTGTAGCAGAGTACAAGGCGCAAGATGCAGCAGAATGCAAGACGAGGTGCAGGAGAGTGCAGCTCGAGGTGCAGCATAGTGCAAGGCGCGAGGTGCAGCAGAGAGCAAAACGAGGTGCAGCAGTGTGCGGCGCGATGTGCAACAGAGTGCGGCGCGAGGTGGAGCAGAGTGTGGCACGAGGTGCAGCAAAGTGTAAGACGCGAGGTATAGTAGAGTGCAAGACAAAGTGCAGCAGTGTGCGGTGCGAGTTGCAACAGAGTGTGGCGTGAGGTGTATCAGAGTGCGACGTGAGGTGCAGCAAAGTACAGAGCAAGGTGCAGTAGAGTGAAAGGAGGGTGTGCTACAGCTGCGAGGCGAGGCATGGTGCAACTACAAGATGAGGCATACTGCGAGTGCAATGCGAGGTATTCTGAATCCATGGTTTGGCATGCCACAACTCAAGCCAAGGCAACGTTAGAGCATGAGGTGATGCAGTAGATGGAACGAGGCTTTCTTTCCAAAGACTATGCTCTTGGTGCTTGGTGGGTAGAAGAGCTCGGCGCATGGATGGACTCGTCATCTTTAAGTGCGGGTGGAGCCAACATCGAGACCTTCAACGGGGGAGGCGTGAAGCTCCATGACTTGAAGTGACGCTTGTCACAAGGCGAAGCGTGCTCTATCCTCAAAGCAAGGCTCACATGATGCGAGGCGAAGTGCATGTGGTGCCATGAAGTAACTGATGCTTTCTAAGGAGTTGCTTTGGATGACAGATGGCCTTCCAGAGACTTGATCTTCAAGGCCTTACTTAGCTTAAAATGGGGTGGTAACAAGGTGGAGCTTGAAGGATTGATCATGCCCCCTGCAAAGCTCGAGACGTTGGACATCATCGCCTAATTGAAGGAAGAGAGCTTGGAGATGCCATCATCTAGACGCTGAATCCAAGTGGCATGAAGATACATGGCACCAAACCAACGTTTCGCCTTGGAGTTGAAAGTCAAGCTGCTTTGTATCCGTCGCAGAGTCAAGCAGTGGTGAAGTTGCTTTTGTGAAGCCGACTATGCCAAGTAAGCGATGTTGATGAGGTTGCCCCCATTACTTGAAGAAAGCCATGGACGATGTGTCACTGGAAGTCCACGATGGGATGATCGAAGGCTTCTGAGGCTTGCTCATAGGTTGACGGAGAGACTCTGAGGTTGTGACGGTCCTGACCATGAGCTTCATAATTCTTCTTGGCTTGTAGGTTGATCTTAGCATTGAATACATGTTTGAGCATTCAACTTGTGAATTGCCAACTTCTTTAATTTTCATTAATAGAAGCCTTCCATTCTTTTATTTTTGAGTGTTTTGTGATTTTCGACATATTTGACCTTTGTGTAGTAAATTTGGTCTTCTGACTTCGTTTTAGCTCCGAATTGAGTGTCGTTGGAAAGCTGACTTCTGTACCTTTTTGGCGCCATCAACCTCTCTTCAAGGAAGTAAAATTTGAGTTTGGTATGTTCGAATCAATCTCGAAGTTGTGTGTTGGAATTTGTAGTTGCACGCACTAAGACATTTGCCCAAGGTTTGTCATGGCATGACCCGACTGTTGCTCCCCTTGGTGGGGTTGGAAGCATTTTTTAGTAGATTTTCGACTCCAACAAGCCAAGTTCTTGGATGGTTTCATGTGCCTTGCTGGGACGAGCCTTGAGCGCTTTGCGTGGCAAAGACGTGGCGTGATCCGCACGGTGAAGACTTGGTGTGGTTTGCGTGGAAAAGACTTTATATTCTTCGCATGGCAAAGGCTTCGAGTGCTTCGTGTGGGGAAGGCCCGGGTGCTTCGCATGGCCAAAGCTTGGAGTGCTTCGCGGGGCGAAGACTTAGAGTGCTTCGTGTGGTAAAGGCTTAGAGTGCTTCGCATGGCGAAGGCTTGGAGTGCTTCACGGGGCGAAGACTTAGAGTACTTCGCATGGTGAAGGCTTAGAGTGCTTCGCGTGACGAAGGCTTGGAGTGCTTCGAACGGCGAAGACTCGGGTGCTTTGCGTGGCAAAGGCTTAGAGTGCTTCGCGTGACGAAGACTCGGGTACTTTGTGTGGCAAAGGCTTAGAGTGCTTCGCGTGGCGAAGGATTTGAGTACTTCGTGAGGCGAAGACTTGAATGCTTTGTTTAAAAAAGGCTTGGAGTGCTTTGTGTGGTGAAGACTCGGGTGCTTTGCGTGGCAAAGGCTTAGAGTGCTTTGTGTGGCGAAGGCTTAGAGTGCTTCACATGGAGAAGACTCGGGTGCTTTGCGTGGCAAAGCTTAAAGTGCTTCATATGTCGAAGGCTTAGAGTGCTTCGCATGGCGAAGACTCGGATATTTTGCGTGGCAAAGACTTAGAGTGCTTCGCATGGCGAAGTCTTAGAGTGTTTCGCGTGGCGAAGACTCGGGTGCTTTGCGTGACAAATGTTTGGAGTGCTTCGAGTGACGAAGACTCAGATGTTTTGTGTGGCAAAGGCTTAGAGTGCTTCGAGTGACGAAGACTCGAATGCTTTTCCAATCAAAGGCTTATAGTGCTTCACGTGGCGAAGGCTTGGAGTGTTTCGTGTGGCCAAGACTCGGGTACTTTCCGTGGCAAAAGCTTAGTGTGCTTCACATGGCGAAGACTTAGAGTGCTTCGTGTGACGAAGGCTTTGAAGTGCTTCGTGTGGCAAAGGTTTAGAGTGTTTCGCATGGCGAAGACTCGAGTACTTTGCATGGTAAAGGCTTAGTATGCTTCGCATGACGAAGGTTTAGTGCTTTCTAAAAAAAAGCGTAGGCGATAAGACAATTTCATTAGACATTGAAACGAAACATCTTGAATCTTATTGAAAGATGCTATGTGAGCAAAGTAGGAATTGAGCCGAATTTTAATCAAAAAATTTGTGCCTTTGATGATGACTTGCTCACTGATTCAGTTTCCTGGTTGTTCCCTGTAACTCGGACTCGCAATGGTGGTGACCACGCGGATCATCTTTTGTGCGGGTTCCTGAGGGCCTTTTTTCTATGCATGTCCACGTGGATCATCTTTTGTGCAACTCGGACTCTGAGACATTCCGTTGATTTTTTTTTTTGACCTACTCGGTGTAGTGTCCTTCCTTCAATAGGTACTAGAGGTATCTTTCGAAGGTCTAGCAGGAGCTTATGTCGTGCCCATAGCAAGTGTGATAGGCACACCATTTTTTCTTGTTGGCCCTCTCCTGGTCGCCTTTGACGGGAGATGGTCTTTCGAACCACGAATTTTCCTTTATCTGATTGTATATTTGGTGGACGTGTATCAAAAATTGTGTATTTGGCTTTGCGCTAGCAAATGTATTGGATGACAGGTTCTTTTTGTGCTTGTTTCCCTTCTGACTGAGTTCCCGTGGTGGGCGTCATCCTTTGGCTGCGCAAACACCTTTGTAGGATGGCCATCTTCCTCAACGTGGTTGGCGGCGTGTGTGGTGTCTTTCTCGTCCTCCCAGCATGCATGTTGTTCTGCTAGGGATAACATCTTGGTGAGACTTCAGGGGTTGCTCATGACGATGTCTCCGTAGAGCTGGCTCTCCCGCGTTAGACTCAACTTGAATGTCATGGCCGTGACGAGATCTCTGCATCCTACGATGCGGGACTTTTCTTCGCAATACCTCCGGATGTATTACCGTAAGGTTTCCTTAAACTTCTTTCGGATGGTGAAAAGATGGTCATCCCTGACTTTGACGGTACGAAACTGCGAGTATTCCTTCATGAAGGCCAGGGCCAACTCTTCGAAGGAAGCGAATGACCTCTGGGGGAGATGGTTGAACCATGTTGTCACTTGACCTTGTAGCGAGGCTTGGAAAACTTTGCATATGAGCACGTCGTTGTGCTTGTGAGGTACCATGACCCCTTGATAGTAATTGATATGCTTCATTGGGTCAGAGCTTCCTTTGTACTGATTGAAGTTAGGAGTTGAAAATCGATGTGGGAACGGCTCTTCCTCAATGTCCCTCACGAATGGTGAAGACGATGACATCTGAATCTGGCGCCAAAGGTCATCCTCTAAGTCTCTATCGCGCTGAACATCTTGGAGGCGTCGGTATAGCATCCTTCAGATGTTCTCAGCATGCAATGGACCTTTGTGACGGGGATTTCCGTGTCGGGTCAAGTGGCGTCGACTCCCTCGAGTTGCAGCTGGAATGGCACTCGAGAGTGTTGGCGAGTAGGTCTCGTCTTCCTTACTGAGATCATCCGAGTGGGTGTTTGATGCACGGGAGACTGCTTACTGCCGTCGGCTATCGCGTGGGTACTCAATGCGTGAAAGTGCCCCGGAGTGTCCTCCGAGTAATTCTCGGGTAGAAAGACTCAGTCGATCTTGGCATCCTGCTCTAGGAGTGCCTCTTTTTTTCCCTGATTCGTTCAGCGATCTGTCTCGAGACATTGTTTGGCAGGGGACATGCTCTTTGCTACTGTGTTTCGGGACGTCCCCTGATGCCTTGCAAGGTTCATTGCATTTTTTGGAGGTTCTGGATGTCCCGATGTCCCCCAACAACTGTTGTAGGATCTCCGATTGGGCCCGAACTTGGTTGCTCAGCTACTGGACCTGCTGTGTCAGCCCAAGTCGCAGAGGTGACCCTCTAGGTACTTGCCCGCGACGAGTAGCACGTCGGGACGCACGTCGCGTGCCTTCAGATAAATGCGATGAACCATATCTCCCTAGTTCCTAGGTGTTGGACTCCGGGTTGCGCAGGGCGTCCAAGCGCCACCTTAGGTCGAAGTCGGCAGGGAGTTGATTCGGAACTCTTAGAGATGTTTCTCCGGCTAGCAGCCCATCTGTTTGTTGAAAAAACGCTGCGCCTGCCCCCATCGCAGGTGGGGGGTTCACAGTAGGAGCATCCATGGGGAACGTTCCATAACTGAACGTTAGTGTCCAATCTGGCCTTCCGAATGGTAGATGAATTGATGCGTGGTGTGGGCCGTACAGGAGACGAGAAAATGGTTCTTTTGGAATTTCTGGGAAGGGTTCGCTCACGGCAGCGATCACAGCAGCGGATGTGGCAGCCTCGGAGGCTCGTGTGGATCGGTGTGTTCTAGCCATGTGAAGAATGGTAAGTGTTGAAAGTGTGATGATGGAGTTTTTTCAAGGAAAAACTAAAGAGCACGCTTTGATTATTTCTCAAATCTATCTCAATGAAAGCACCAATTGTTGATGCAGAAATCTTCCGGTCTCTTAAAATTCCTTCTCGATCCCTACACACAAAAATGAAAATCAAACGGGGTTAAGGTTGAATCTCGGGGGGGGGGGAGGGGGGGGGGGGGGGTTCAACCATAAACTCTTCGATACTTAAGTCAGTTTTCTAAGAGAGAATAATCTGACAGAGTGTTTGCCGATGTTTTTTATTATCTTTAGAAGTGAGATGAGGTCTCTATTTATAGTGAAGTCTTAAGAGTCACCGGAGCGTCTGATTGGTTGGAGCAGAAAATATTAAATAAGTGATTGTGATTGTACCAAGTGTAATCACTTATTTATTAATGAATAAATAATTCACTGGGACGTTATTTATTATCGGCATTGATCTGATTAATTAATATATTTAGTTGGTAAATATATTGAATTAATGCGGAGATCGTAGCATGTCGATGTCAATTTTACCAAGGGTAATATTGATATTATGGGAATTGTTGGCCACGTGGCAGCTCCAGAATATTCCGGTAATTTATGGTTCCACAAATGCTCCCACATCGCTTAGGAATTCGAAGAATCCTAAGATATGTAATTTCCTTGTGGTTCCAATAAACTATGTCTTAATATGTTTTTGTGGGAGTAGGACTCCTCTTTCCCGGATGTAGTTGGAGATTGACCTCGATCTTGTCCAAAAAGGGATTCTTTGGGCTTGTAATCCTAATTTGAGTTGACTTTACAAGCCCAATTAACCACTAGGGTTTGCTTGATTTTCTTTATTTAAATGAGAGTATGTGACTCTTACTTTTATTTAAAAAAAAAAAACCCTAATAGTGCTTTATTGCTAAAGGAGGCTGACGTCATTGGCTATTGTGGTGAAGGAAATCCTGCCCCGCCGTTCGTCAAGGTAGAGCCTCATTTTAATTTTTCTATCTCTGTTGTTATTTTTTTTAATTTTTTTCATGCATGGCCCAACCGCAATGAGTGACTTCTAACTCTTGATGCAATTTTGAGAATCGGATGCTATCGCTCAGAATTTGACAACTGGCCTTAGCATTTTTCTTTTAGGGTGTGTTTTGATGATGGAAACAAATATGATATTTGTTAAAAAGTTAGAATTTCAAGTTTTTAATGTATTAATTCGTTAGAATTTCAAGTTTTTAATGTATTAATTCTCTTGTTTGAATGTATAAATATATGAATTTAAAATACTGAAAAAAAAATGAAAACTTGGATTTTGGATTCTATAAATTCCAAGTTTAAATTCCATATAAGAATGTGTTATTTTTAAAATTCCGTATATAATGTGTCATTTTTAAAATTATATCTTTATAATTACCATTTTTATATATGAACATTAAATTACAAATTCTAGGAAATTCATTTATGTTAATTTTTTTTTTCTGTCAGTTTATAAATTTATAGTAATCTTAAAATTATTCATTCAACACACGGTGTTGGGGAATATTTGGAAGATAAATTTCAAAGAATCAAGGAATTTAGACCATATTAATATGAAGTGCATCCCAACAATTGAATAAAATGATTACAAGTAACTAATTGTTCAACTAGAAAGGACAAAATAACATCCATGAATTTTAAAGAATGAGATGATTGATGGATACAACTTTTTACGCTTCACATTCTTTTTATACATTTATGAATTTTAAAGAAACTAAGATTTTAATGAGTTTATAAATTTTCCTTATCCTCTTTTTAACATTATAAAGAATGTTTAATGGTTGCTAACTTGCCAAAATTATACTCAAATTTTAGTTCTTTTCATGAACTTAAATTAATACATGTGATTTTTGAAATATGTTTTGAAGTGCATCCATCGTATTTGTAACGACGCGTAGTTTAAAAGAAATTTCATTATAAGTGAATTAAAAATGATTATTTTACCCTCGACTTTAGTTGGGATGCAAAAATCACTTTTTATTTGGAAATACATTTGGAAATTTTTCTTATCCAGCTGTGTAGGTCTCGAACTCACGAATTCATAGATAAGAGGCATGCAGAAAATAGAGACTTAGCGAAAGAGTTGAGGGTCTAGAAGATTCTTGGGTAATTTGGTAATTTCTACTAGTAAGATATTTTAAGTCCCCCCGCTCCACCCCCGAGATCTCTCACATTCAACCATGGAGAACAAACCCTCAAAATTGAGACTTTTCAAGACCATTAAACCACACTATCATCATCCTCACTACATTTTAAGCTCAACAATACCCACCATCGAGGTCGACAGCACTGGAGGAGGGAGATATGATGGTAAATAGTACCGCCATATCATTCCGGGCACCACAAGTAATTGATTTCAATTCTAACTTCATACTCTGATTCCTTGGTTCGATTAGATAGATTTGCATTATTAGAATATTAAATTTAGCTGAGAAATAAGGATGTTACCAAGCTTGAAGATATGATGGTTATGGAGGTTTCTAGCGAGTGAACAGTAGGGATTACGAAAGAATGAGAGTACCAGTTGCAGTCGGGAGCAAGGAGGGAGTTTCAGCCGACCACCGGAACGTAGCGACATGAGAGTCCTTTCCCCAGGTTCTAGTGAACAAGTGTTTTTATGTTTTCAAGGTTTCAGACTTTTCGCACATTTTTCGAGTCAATTAGAGCTCGTTTAGGGGTCTCTTTTGTAAGACCCATGTGCTTGGTAAACAAGATCAATGAGAAAGGCCAGTGAGCTTAAGAAGCAAGACCTGTGAACTTGAGAAAGTAAGACCGGTGAACAATACCACATTGCTGGGGGCGGGTAATGTGAAGTGCCTTATATGTGTGTGCACATATCTTCCTAGCATGAAGCCTTTTGGAAGGTCACTAGATTTGGGTTTGGTTGAAACTCCAAAGTTAAGTGAGTTTGGGCTGGTGCAATTCGAAGATAGGTGACCCACTAGGAAGTAGTGCGTAAGTTCTTAGAAACAAAACTATTAGGGCATGGCCCAAAGCGGACAATATCGTGCTTGGGAGTCATGTAACAACTCGAACTTTTAAGAAAATGTAAATTCAAAAATTAATGTAAAATGACCATTTTGCCCCTAGAAAGGGAAAAACGTTGACTTTTGACCTGAGATACTATTTGGACTTTTACCAAGACCTATTACGTAGATTGAGACGTCACGAGTCCGTAGATACGCGGCACGTTGAAATCAGACGTTGGACGGGAAAGTTACGGCCCACAGAAGAACGTACGTACTATTCATGTTTAACAAGGCGTGTACAGTTGGCAGATATTTATTGTTCAAAATATCCCAACTTAGGCCAATGGACGAGTGACAAGTGTCACTCATCCCATTGGCCCAGTAACCCAAATTCATGCACCCCTTTTTATCTTCATCTTCTTCCTTCTTTGTTACTCGATCACCAAAAACCATTAACAAACACCCTTTACTTATCCTTGTTGCTACCTGAGTGAGAGAGAGACTGAGCGAGTGATTTGAGACGAAGGGGGAGGCATAAACGGCGAGAAAAAATGGGTACGATGGCCAAAAAACTGAAAAGGTAGGCCGTAGGATTTTAAAATTGGGTTTTGAGTTTTAGGATTTGGTGACACGATTTGAGTTAAGGGTTTTGATCCTTGAACCTGTGCGTGTCTGTAGGAACCAAAAAGCGACGAGTTGGTGGCTGGATTGAACCTGGGTGGACGTTGGAAGCTTGGCCGAATTGCAACAAGATGGAACAGGTAATTTTAGCCATGGTTTTGTGTTTTTGAATCCATAGATCCATTGTTGGGTTGATTACGAGCATGTAGGAAGAAAAATGGAGTGAAACGGTTGGAAAATGAGGGAGATATGGCTGGGTCAGGGTCACGAGTCAAACGACCCGTTACTGTGAAACTGGTCGACCCGACCAGAGGTTGGGGATGATGATGTGGTAGTCCACGTTATCACCTGTCAGACTTGTTGGCCACGTGGCCAGCTGTCAGGTCCAGTCACCAGCTGACGTGTCAGGTCCAATCACCAGCGGACGTGTTAAGTCCACGTCAGCCATATTAGACCACGTGGACCAGTGAGGGGTGCCACGTGGTAACCTGTCAGAGTGACGGGGCAAGTGACATGGCAATCCACGTCAGCCCTGTCAGACCACGTGGACTAGTAATGGGGTGCCACGTGGTAGGGTGTTAGGATCTGTTAGGCCTACGTGGCAGCTAACATGGCAGGTCTATTCAGCATTGTCAGACCATGGGGACTAGTGGGGTGGTTCCACATGGCAAGCTGTCAGAGGTGTCAGACCTATCATATGTCAAGTTGACGTCAGCCGTTGATCATCGTTGACCAGCGTTGACCGGCGACGACTAGCGTTGACTAAAATTTGACCGGCGCGTGGGGCACATGGACATGAATTTCGAGGTTAAATCGATCTTGTTCGAAAGATTTTGATGATCTGAATCTAATGGTGTTGGTTTCAAGTCGATCGGAGACCGTTTGATATGTCATTTAGGGGTTTTTAGCCTCGGGATGCATTTTCGGTATCGGTCTTTATGAGGGTTTAATGTATGGACTTGTATAGAACTTTAGTGACCCTCGGATGTGATTTGGACAGGCCCAGAGACTTTGAATTAGCTTCAGTGAGATTACGCCGCGGATATTGAGCACGTAACGTGGACCAGGTGTGATTGGACTTTGGTTTTATAACTGAAATGCATGAATAATGGTTTTAAATTCTCTAATATATGGTTTAAGTTGAAATGACTTGATATCATTATTTGATGATGTTTTGGATTTAATCATCGGTTAGGAAACATTTTACGGATTTATGTGCAAACGTTGTTTTGGGCTTGAGACCCAATTGAATAATGGTTTTGACTTAGATTTAAAGTCAAACGGGAAATTGGAAAGAAATATTGCATTTTAATGGATTTGAATAGTGACATGGTATGACCGTTTGGATAAATCGGGATTTATAAATAAGTTCCACATATACCATCCTGTGTGCGTTGGATAGTCTCCTTCAGATGTCGAGGATCCTGGAGTAGTCACATTGCACTGCCTGGGATGAGTAGCTCCGAGAAGAGGCTCGGGCTCAGAAATACGAGATTATGATATCACCCCGGACGTGGTAGATCCAGGGAAGACACTCCATTATGATATCACCTCGGACGTCATTGAGTTGTTACTGTTGAGGTACTCGGAGATGAGACCCCAAGTTGCACAAGTAGCATTGAAAATCATGACTGGTATTGGTTATAGATGTCGTGGATGTCGAGGATTGGTTATATTGTATTTTATTGATGTGTGTGTGTGTGTGTGTGTGTGTGTGTGTGTGTGTGTGTGTATGATTGAATTACTTTCATAAGATTTGAATTAAATGCATGCATGTTTATAAAACGGAGGGGAGAATGTATTGTTCTTAAATCCTATTTCAAAAATATTTATTTTTTTCCATTCACACTTTGACTGTTTTTATTGACCCTCAAAGTCGTGACATAGAGACAGGGGCTAATATTGAGGCAAAGGCATAGACAGTATTGTGGTGCACCTGAATACGCTACGAGGTAGGTTTTGGTAATTTTATTGTACTGATATATATGCTCAGTTATGTATAGATACTTATCCCTTATTTGAAAATGTAGTGGCTGAACTATTTCTTTTAAAACAAATAGGGTCAGTTTTGGTATTTAGAGTCGATTGTCAAACGGGAGTAGGGCACATCCCACTATAATCCAGGGGGATTAGAATAGCGGTCTGTAAATTGTACATTGATACACTTAAGATTTCGTACTAATTTATGCCTTTAACAGATAAACATGCCTCCGAGGCAAGAGCCCCGTGTACGGTCTGATGACGATCTCGCTAGAGATTTCGAGAGTGCCAGTATTGAGAGATCCCAACGCCTGGGGGCTACTACGTTTAGTGGTGGGGCAGACCCTAAGGAAGCCTACTAGTGGATTACTCGGATCGAACGGTTCTTTGCGGTTATGCGATGCCCTCCAGAGGATCGAGTTTTGCTGGCTACCTTCTTGTTGGACTGTGGTGCTTATCAAGGGTGGTACACAGTTGGGATGTCTAGACGGTGATATGGGAGGTCTTCCAAGAACGTTTCCTGGATCAGTACTACCCCTACTCATTTCGTGATGCCAAGGAGTTTGAGTTCTTACAGTTTCGACAGGGAAGCATGTCAGTGGCAGAGTATGAGCAGAGTTTCCAGACGTTGTCCCGCTTTGATTTTGCATTTGTGAGTTTCGAGGCTGATAAATGTTGTAGGCTTAAGCTTGGCCTGCGAGGTGAGATCCGTGCCATTGTGACAGCAGGATCCTATGCTACACTCAAGGAACTGAATGATGTGGTTGTCCGAGTAGAGGCCAGTTTGCTAGCCTGGTAACAATTTTTCGTTGATGGACGACGCTGAGAGCGATCGTATTCTGGACCTTCGAGCCAGAAGGCCCTGAAGGGAGGCCGTTTTAGTTGAGGATTACGGTGGTACCCAGAGGTTTGGCTTCATATCACAGCAGAATTTTCAGTTGAGCGAACATAAGTGGGGTCTACAGGTAGACGGAGGGTTTTGACCTGTTATACATGCGGAGATCCTGGCCACTTCAGGAGGGAGTTCCCAAGGATGTTGGGTGGTAGCGGTATTGGTCGGAGTGCAGTAGGGTAAGATCCGAGCACATCCATGACTTCAGATGCGACTGGTGGCCGAGGATATAGAGGAGCTAGAGGTGGATTCCGAGGATCACGAGGATGTGGTCAATCATGGGGACCACAGGCTAGAGTGTTCGTGGTTACCAGTAGGAGGCCAGAGCAGCCCCGGGCTCACTATCTTAGATCATGCTATACGCATTTTGATAGACCATGGAGCTACTCATTCATTTATATTGTGGAGTTGTACATTGTTGTTGGATAGAGAGGTGTTCACACTTGATTTCGATATGGGTGTAGGTACACCGACCGAGGATGTATACGTTGTGAATCAGGCATTTAGAGATTGTCCTGTGAGGATAGGAGATGTTGATTTGGTGGCTGACTTGATACTCCTAGATCTACACGATTTCGACGTCATACTTGGGATGGACTGGTTGTTGGAACATCATTCTGTTATCGACTGTTTCAATAAGAGGGTGATAATCCAGAGTCCGAATTGAGTGGAGGTGACCTTCTAGGGAGATCAGAAAGTGTTGTCATCTAGAGTGATTTCAGCCCTTCCAGCTGACAGACTACTGAAGAAAGGTTGTCAAGGCTACTTGGCTCATGTAATAGAGCAACAAGATACACTGGAAAAAGCAGAGGACATACCAGTGGTGCGGGAATTCCCAAATGTATTCTTAGAGGACTTATTATGACTACCACCGCATAGAGAGATTGAGTTCACCATCGAGCTTCTTTCAAGTACGCAACTTATATCTCAGACACCATATTGTATAACACCAGCTAAGCTACGAGAATTGAAGGTTCAGTTGCAAGATTTGGTGGATATGGGGTTTATTCGAGGCATCATCTTGGGGAGCTCTGGTGTTGTTTGTAAGGAAAAAGGATGGAAGCTTGCGATTGTTTATAGATTACCAGAAAGTCAACAAAGTAACAGTGAGGAATAAGTATTCTTTACCCGGTATTGATGATCTGTTTGACCAGTTGAGAGAGGCCAAGTACTTTTCGAAGATTCATCTTTGGTCTAGATACCATCAGTTGAGGATAGCTGAGGGAGATGTTTCAAAGACTGTTTTCCAAACAAGATATGGCCATTATGAGTTTTTGGTAATGCCATTCGGGTTGACAATGCACCGGCTGCATTTATGGACTTGATGAATCGGGAATTTCGATCATACTTGGATCGGTTTGTGATTGTGTTCATCGAAAACATCCTAGTATATCCAAAGAGTGTCAAGGCACACGAGAAACATTTGAAATTGGTACTGAATAGATTGAGGAGGAATCAGCTGTATGCCGAGCTGAGTAAATGTCAATTTTGGTTGAACATTATAGGCTTCTTAGGACATTTGATTTCAGTTGGGGGGATTAGTGTGGACCCCGAGAAGACAGAAGCCGTAGCCAATTAGGAGCAACCGAAGATTGTTATTGAGGTCCGGATTTTTGTAGGGTTGGTTGGATACTACCGACGCTTCGTAAAGGGTTTTTTTACAATAGTTGCTCCATTAACCCGTTTGACTAGGAAAGGGGTTAAGTTCGTTTTGAACAAACAATACAAACGGAGTTTCTAGGAATTCAAGAGACATTGACTTCTATGCCAGTTTTAGCCCTTCTAGATGATAGTGGGGAGTACGAGGTATATAGTGATGCATCATTGTAAGGATTGGGTTGCGTGTTGATGCAACACGTGAGAGTTGTTGCATATGCCTCTCGATAGTTAAAACCACATGAGTCAAATTACTCTACCTATGATTTTAAGCTAGCAGTAGTGGTACATGCCAAGCAACTTTAGGATGATAGGGCCCCGTGTCATGTCTTGACTAGAGAAAACAACGAAGCATACACTTAATTTCCGTGGTTAACCTCTCAGGGAGGAAGAGATGAGAACCCTAAAAAACCATGATACTACATAGCACAGCTTGAATGAGTAATGATTTACCATCAAACGTAAGAGCCCTATGCTCCCAAGCTCTGACACGATTCTGGATCCTTTCTTAAAGGGGGCACACAAAGTGAAACTAAGCTTCGATGTAATAATTGGAACCCCAAGGTACCTAACAGGAGATGAGCCTTCCTGAACTCCAAAACAATGCAATAATTGACGTTTAACTCTCAAATCCACCCTAGCAATATAAAAATAACTTTTATTCAAATTAGGGTCAATCTAGAAATACTAGAGAGCCAATATAAATTCTTCTTAACAACAAAGAGAGAAAGGAAATCACCATAAGAGAATACAAAAGGCCATCAACAAAGGCTAAGTGAGATAAATGTACCTTCTCACTTCTCCAGTGGTAATTGAAATCTAGGTTGTTGTGAATATACTTGGTCATGATAAGCGAGAACATCTCCATCACAATCACAAACAGACAAGGGGAAAAAGGATCGCCTTGACAAAGCCCACGTTTGTTAGAGAACTAATCAGCAAGCTTGCCATTAACAGAAACTGAGAATTGAGGGCTGGAGATACACATCTTAATCTAACCAACAACAGTGGGACCGAAATTGAAGGCTTCCGAAGTAGATAAAATGAAGTCTCAGGAAATAGAATCATAGGCCTTGAGAACTTGACTTCCATTGCATAACGAGCTGGATCAGAACTGAGGTGGTAACCTTTGAACAATTCTTGAATCAGAAGAATATTATCACCATATCTTCTTCCTGAAACGAACATAGATTTGTTAGGGAAGATGATGGATGAAAGCAAGGGTTTAATTCTATTAGCAATAATTTTAGAGACTATTTTATAGATGGTGTTACAGTAAGAGATAGGACGAAAATTCTACATAGAAGAAGGATTAAGGATCTTAGGGACCATACTAACAATAGT
This sequence comes from Prinsepia uniflora, assembly GCA_032719365.1. NCBI lineage: Eukaryota > Viridiplantae > Streptophyta > Magnoliopsida > Rosales > Rosaceae > Prinsepia > Prinsepia uniflora. Next base: position 29,823,905 of record CM064872.1, on the reverse strand, counting down.
GGAATGAAACTGCCCTAACAAACGATAATTAGCAAACACCTTCTTGAAAGCCTTGATCACACGAGTACCAATAATAGGTTAGGATCTATGAAATGAATAGCCATTAAAACCATCCGGCCCAGGCGTCTTATTGGGCTTAAGTTTGAAACAAGTGTCCTCGATCTCCTCCTTAGTCATAGCAAAACACATAGCACGAGCCTATCACTAGAACCAAAGGAAGACAGCAAATTAGGAAAATTCAGAATAAATACAAATCTAGAAGTTCCAAACAAATTTTGAAAAAAATACACTGCTTAACATGACTCGTCCCTAAATTCCGTAAAAACCGGACCGATCTTGCTGTAATGCCCCGAAAATTAGAGACATGTAAAATTGAAAGTTGGAATATAAAATGACGTTTTTGCCCTTGTAAATGTGATGGTCAAAGTTAACTTCTTGTTTGAAATGTTTTTTGCACATTTTTTTAGGACTGTTGCGGAGATCTTGAGACGCTGAGTCTGTAGACAGGTGACATGTCGAAAACAAAGTTTAGACAAGTTCTTTAAGGGCCTAGAAAGACCATGGGCAGTTTAGTAATTTGTGCCTAAGAGGGGAAATTTGGTTTTTTTGCCTAATCTAGTGAATCAGCCGATGGGCAACTAACCTAGTTAGTTGAGTGATACATGTCACCTGAAAAATGGGATTAGTGGCTCTATTTAGTCGCGTGTGTGTATGTTGTAATATAGTTACACCATGGTTCATGTGTGCAACAGAAAAGGAAAAGGAGAATGCATGAACTGATTCAAATCTTCCATATAGCCATCCACCCTTAACTACAGAGACAGCTGAACAATTGAGAGGAACAGAAAGTCGAAAATGAGAAGGAAAACAAGAGAGCAAAGGGAAGAGACTCGAAACAAAACCTGAAACCCATACCCAGAAATTCAAAAGAATTGCGATTTTGAATTTGAATCCTTGGACTATAACTGTTGAAACCAAGCTTAGATTGAGTTCCCTGTTATCCAAACGAATCGAACCATCTCCATCGAAGTGAATCGACTGAGTTTTGATCTAGAACGGGCTTCCGAAGGCCTTCAAATTTTCGAAGCGAAATTGATCGATTTGAGGTGAAATATTATGAAATTGATGCTGGAAACATGTTTATAATGATCCTAGTGAACTTTTGGATGAATTAGATTTGAGAAATCGATGGAAAGTGGATGGTTTTGAATACGGGCTGAAACTGGGTTCGGGTGACCTATTTGCAGACATCCGGGTTGGGACGATGAATAATGTTTCACTGTGCATCGGTGTGTGGTTTCACGTGCAGCCCATTCAGGCTACATGTGGGGGCGCGTGGTTGACTTTTTAGGGAAGTGTTCAACACAATTTTTAACATTTTCGACGCTACAAACCTATTGGTATAGGTTTCGAGTCGATCGGACACCGTTTCGGGGTACTTTTGGGTGTCTGAAGTGTATAGTTCGCGTTTAAATATTGTTATTAAATCCCGAAGTTTAGGGGATTGTCATATGAGGTTATGTAACGATCTAGAGACCTTAAATTGTTATGTTTGATAGGTTGGAATATTCTTGAGACTTCTGAGGAACGAACAGCTCGAGACTGAGTAGCTTGGACGATGTGTGAGTGGACGTTTGTTTTATAAACTGTTATGCATGCATAGTTAAATGTTTTACATGGTTGATTGCATAATGATTTGATATGATTGTTTGTTGATTTTATTGATTATTTACTCAGTTTTCGGGCACCTTTTATGAGAAAGGTGAAAATGATGTTTTGGGCTAAGGCCGGGTCTACAAATGATGTTTTGATTTGGATTATGGGTCAAGAATGATTTAATGAATTACTTAATAATTTTCAGATGTAATTTTACAGAACTGTGTGAAAAATGGTATCTTGGGCATGAGTCCCCGTTGGAAATGGTTTGATTTGGGATTGGAGACAAACATGTGTTTGTGGTATGGATTGTGGATACTGGTACGTGTCCGGATAATGAGAGTGCAGTCCATGGACATGACTCGGATGTGCATAAGTGCAGTCTCCGAGTATGTGGTACGTCTAGATGGTGCGTGTGCAGTTTTCGGACATGCTCGGATGTTACGAGTGCAGTCCCTGGACGTGACTCGGGTGTGTGTAAGTGCAGTTCCCACGTATGTGGTACATCTAGATGTGCGTGTACAGTCCCCGAGCTGGCCTACACATAGTGCCGTTGTGATGGTATGATTGATTGTGACTTGTGAGTAGTGTTGTTTGATTGTGAGTAGTGTTGTTTAATTATTGTGCTTGATATGTGAATACTAGTGACGAGTACTGTTGATGATGGTCTTTATGATTGGTTTGATGATTTTCATGTGATTTGGTTTGAGAGCCTCTTGTTCATATGTTTTACTCTATGCATGCATGTTTTATACCTAGAGGGGAAAGTGATTCGTTTTTGAAATGTGGTTTCAAACAATGTTATTTTTGTTCACTTACGCCTTTGTTGTTTTATTGACCCTCTAGGCGGTGGCATGAGAATCGGGGTTGATCACGTGGTGTAGGCATGCGTGTAAAATCAGTGCAGTTATCCCTTGTCTAACAAGTGTTGAGGGTAATTTCGGTACTATAGTTGACTTGTCAGACGGGAGCAGGACCAGGGGCGATTGTCAAAGTCCAATTGGGGCAAGTCCTATCACCTGCTCCCGTCTGACAACCTCTTGTCAGACAAGGGATTTTATGAATTTAAACTGGTTGAAATTATTATTAAATATGCCAAATTAACTCTATCTTGCGGGGTTACCACTTACATCCAACCCACTAACCCCAGAAAGTAATGAGAAAATACTAAATTAATCGTATACGAGGTTTCACTTCTATGATTAACAGTTATGGCGATGTACAAGTAAACAAGTATTCACAAATTTAAAAAATACGCAATGTAATGTATCTAAGTTAAATAACCATATTAATTTTTACAAACAACGTTCCATGTAATCAAATATTTGTTTTAACGTTTATAGTAATATCCGAAAATGACCACAAAGTCCTTAACATTATATCGACATAACATATATAATTTCACTGTCATTATATTATCATTTATCATGACCATTATAACCTAGACTTAATTTCATAACAACCAAAACCTTTGTTTTAAGTATCCTTAATTCTTTATCACACTCGTGAATCCTCAATCACCAACATTAGACTATTAAAACTAATTTTCGATATTCACATTACCTAAATTCTTCTTATTTTCCAAGATTAATTTCTGAATTTTGAAACTATATCATAATATGACCTTTTACAATGGAAGCCTAAAATTGTGCCCTAATGAGAACCAATAAACTCAAATTTAATACCAACAAACTCATAATTAAAAGAGGAATAACTTTCAAGTTCTTCGGACCACCAAAAACCACTAGACGCGCCCTCACACGTCGCCGTGGTTCTCTTTGTGTGGGGGCCACTCGCCTGTAGGGTCTTCTTCAAGCTCTGGCGGGTCGACCCGTTTTCCTGGTTTTGGCTCCCCCGATCCGTGAGCATAACTCGATCATTTCTCAGTCGTTTCACGTCCAATTTGGACATTTTAATAGCCCACTTGAATCTCCTTTTCTCCAGAAAGAGTTCTACGAGGTGTAAGGGAGAAGATACGTACCTGAAATCACGGTCTAATTTTTGGAGCAATCGGCCATGGCTACCCGGTCATGGCATTGAAAATCTCTGAGTCCTACCCCATTTCCTATAGTTTTAGGAGCATTGTATGACCTTCACAAACACCTCAACATACTAGTTTCTGTGTTTCCAGACTCGAAATTATGGACCCGATTACAGGAGCTCACGGGTTCTAGCTTCCCTTTCTATTTTTCCTCTTGTCTTCTACACCACCTTCTCACTCTCTCCTTTTTTTTTCTCCTGTTTCTATCTCTCTTTCTTTTTCCCTCTCTCTCTGGTTTTCTCTGTATTTCTCTCTCGGGTGGACAATCATTATGGCTTCGGCTTCTAAACACCGAATGCCCCACACATAACCAAACTCACACATTGATACATGATGGGGAAGTTGGTGGAAAGTTAGGGGTTTGGACACATGTCAACATCCAAGGCTCATCTCTCAAGCAAAATGGTCAAAATGCCCTTGGTGGAAAATTACCATTTTGCCCTTTACTATTTTCACCCGCAACTCTCTTATCCGATATCTGATTTTGACGTGCCGCTTGTCTATGGACTCAGGATTCCGAGATCCACGTAAAAAGTTTCTTGAAATTCTCAAAAGATGTCCCGATAAAAAATCAATAGTTTGACTCTATAGGGAAAAAGTCATCCTTTTTACTCAATTTTTCGAATTTTCCTTTTCTCGTGTATCCGGGGTATTATAATCTGCCCCCCTAAAAAAATTTTGTCCTCAAAATTTTCAGTACATATTCCAATTTAATCACTATATCAAGCACCACTTCCCCCACATTTAAGTCACCATAACCCACCAGTATGATTTATAACAACCCGTCCCAAAATTACGTGATTAGCGAGACTAATCGACGATTAATTGAGACTAATCGAGGATTAATCGAGACTAATTGGGATTAGTCGAGGTGAAATGACGATTTTTCCTTTAGAATGGTGAAAAAGTTAACTTTTTACTCGGAAGGTCAAATGCATGTGGACCGAGATTCATTACGTAGATCGAGATGATACGAGTCCGTAGACAGGCGGCACGTTGAAATTGGACATCGTACGAGAAAGTTACGGATCACAAAAGGATCAATTGCATTTTACGGTTGCACGATTTTCAAATTGGTTTGTCTTTAGTGGGCCCAAAAATATCAGTTTTGGGACCATAGGATGAGTAACACTTGTCACCCACCTTATAGCCAATTTTATTTTATTCAAGCAACCATCATCATCTTCATTTCTTCTTCCTTCATCCATCCAAACCCGAACACCCAACCAAACCCAAACCATTCCATCTTCTGAACCGAGGAGAGAAAGAGAGAGTGAGGGAGGACAGAGACGGCGGGGATGGACGGAGGCAACGACGGAGGTGGCTGGAAAACATGGAAAAAGGTAAGGTCGTGGGGGGTGTTTAATTTGGACTTGTGATTTTGATTTTTTGGATCGATTCTAAGCCCATATTCATGTTATTGGAGCTCATATGAGCTTGTAGGTACAGAAAGGAAAGGTTTTGGATGACGGGAGTGGTCGGAACAAGAGTTCAAAGTTTGGCCAAAACATTGGAAGCCCATATCTTCAAAACCAGGTAATTTCTCTCAATTCTGGGTTCAAATTTGGATTCCTTGGCTCGAGTAGATAGATTTCCATATATAGAACATAAGATTTGGTTGAGAAATGAGAGAGTTTTGAAGGTTTGAAAAATTAGAAAAAAATGGAGGAAATGCGGTCGCCGGTGGCCGAACCAGACGGCGGCGCACGACGGCCCAGGTCATTATATCCGGCAAGCTTGATGATGTCATCAATGACATCAACGTTGACCGATGACACCATCATTGACCGATGACATCATCGTTGACCGATGAAGTTAGCGTTTACTTTGACTATTTTGAGCGCGCAGCTTACACTGTCTGTGAGTGGACACTTTGGTTTATGAAATGATGCATGCATAACTGTTTTATATGATTTATGAACATGATTTGAGATGCATTGAGTGCATATCCTTTATATAGGATTTGTGTTGATGTTTTCGCCTATAATGCACGTATTTCATGATTTTTGTTTTTATGTGATACTTGGGCTTAGGCCGAGTATTCTATGTGCATGTGTTTATGTGATTTCGATGGTTTCACAAAGAGGCGTAAAACCAAGGATTTGACTAACGATTTTGAATGATTTCACGGAGATGCGTAAAATTGATATTCGGGCTTAAGTCCTAGTTGAATATGGAATTTGACTTGGATTACAGTCAAAGGTGACTTGGAAAAATGATTTGAATAATGAAATGGTTTTTGGATTTGGAAATGTGTTCGGGCTCATGTCCCATTTGATTTATGGTTTGATTTAGAATATAGTCAAATGCGAAGAAATGGTATATTGGGCTATGACCCTGTTTCAGATTTATGAAAGATATTTCGGGCATGCGACCCATTTGTGGATTTGATAGGAATCCTGGATTTATGAAGTGTTTCTAGACACTATTTTTACGATGGTTTGGTGGAAATTGATTTAATGAAATTATGTCCGGGCTTAGACCCTATTGAGATGTTTTGAGATGATGTGAAATGTTTTCCACTCGACCATCCTCTATGATGTGATGATAGCCTCTGGACGTCGACCATCTAGTGGTACGTGTGATCTTGGAGACGTCATGGGGACACTGCTTGCAGAAGTGCTAGAGATGGACATTTTGCAGGCGTCGAGGCAAGGGTTCCGAGCCTATAGATGTTATCGCTTAAACGTCGACCATCTTGTGTGATGTGTAATCCTGAGTTTGAGTACTTAGACGTCGAGCCACGGGCTCTGAGCCTGGTGTATATTTGGATGTGTAATCCCGAGTCGCATGCGTAACGCTGATATCGTGACTGTTGATGATATGAGATAATTCGATATTGGATAAAGAGGATTGGTGAACATGTTTTCATGAGACTCCAGATGTGAGTCTATGTTCGGGCAGAGGCCCTATTGAGATGTTTTATGAGATTGTTTTACGCTGAGACCCACGTGTATTGGATTTGGGCTGAGACCCACGTAATTTGATTTGGGCGGAGCCCCTACGTGATTTGGTTTTGGGCTGAGTCCCTACTGAGGAAATGGCTTTGATTGAGCCATGATTTCACTGTTTTTTGATTTGAAAAGTAATAGGATTTTCTTTTTAGAGAGTATTTAAAAATACTGTTTTCTGATGCATGCATGCTTTTATGTGAAAGGTATAAGTTTCTTTTTCGTTAAGTGATTTTATAAACTGTTTATTTTTGTCCACTCACAACTTTTATGGTTTTTGATACCCTTCAGGTTGATCACGGATGCGGGCTGTAGCAGAGATCAAGACATCACATGCCGATGCGAACTCCACATGTCACTGCGCACTCTGATAACCCCGATCGGGTTATGGTTTATCCCTGGTCTGACACCTGGTGTTAGATGGGAGCATGGCGCATCCCTGGATAATCCAGCGGGATTGGGATGGGCCCTTTCATGCTTATTCGTATTTCAAATCTTCATGTAACAAGCTTCAGGTCATTAAACTACTGAATAATGTCCCAATTAATACCAAATATTAAATATTCATTAAATCAACGAAGATCCGATAAAATTTTCAATCACTCAATTATCATGAAAGCATGTACTAATATCTCATCTTAAATAAATCAAATCGAATTCACAATCAAAACCCTAGGCCTGAGCCCAAAACACAACTCAATCGCAAACCCCGTAAAGCGTATTATTGAAATACATCCGAAAAATCATCATCAAACTCCAACATCACAAAATCTCATGTCATAAAACATCAGAGGTCATGACCACCAACACGCAAATCCCCACAATAATCGACAAAAAATTAGCACAACAAATCGTGTACATCCAATCCTAGGCCAATTCCACATCACACAAATTCACGCATAGTCAACTCATCCTCGATGAACAATATCAAACACTACATTTATTGTAATATCACTCAGGATCTGGAGCCCACGACTCAACGTTCGAGTCAGTAGTCTTTGGAACCGGAGCCCCGCTCGACGATTGAGACTTCCGAACCCATCAACCCACATTACAAGGAGAGTTACGCACATGAACAAATCTTATCACATCACATCAATACTGAGAAAACACATTTTCATATTACACATAAAATTCATACCCAAAATCTTATTTCAAGAACTCGTATAACTAGGCTGACCAGTCAAGTACTCAACTACTCAACACAATGCATAATATCACTACGTGTAGTGCATCATTCAAACTCATTTCCTGGGTTATTACTGTACTTGTTATCCAGCATACCACTCGGGGATACACCATCTAAGTGTTCGCTCAAAGATACAACATCTGAGAGCTAACTACATATCTCAACCACTTAGGGATACAACATTCGAATCGCCTCCCAGGCATACAACATTTGGGTGTCACACACATAGTCATACGACATTACCGGTAGGCCAACATCATATCATATAACCACTCGGGAACTATGGAGCCCAACTCGACGTTCGAGTGGTCACCCAAGGATACTGCGTTTGGGTGTCAACCATATAACTCAACCACTCAGGGATACAACATCTGAGTGGTCATCCAAGGATACAGCATCTGGACGTCAATCCCATAATTCAACCATTCAGGGATACATAATCCGAATAGCCAGCTAGGGATACAACATCTAGGCGTAACTTAACAATTCAAACAAACCTATTCATAGCGTGTAATACACCCATATCGAGGAAACATATATCAACGACCAAGCATACCAAACTACCGTCAGCCCTTATTTTCATCATAACATCGTAGCACCACCATGTCATGAAATCACCACCTCATCATTGTCATAACATCATCACATATACATACAAATACCATGTCGTCATATCATCACTGTATCATCAATAATAAGTCATCACCTTACCTTCAGCATATCATCATTTTCACATCTTCATGACGCTTACTCTTAGGGTTTAAAAATCTCAATTAAACATATAATTATGGAAATTCAAATTAAATTGTAAACATAATCTCCAATACGTAAATTCATATCCAAATTTCAATGACCAATTTGATAATATCTAGTTTAGCCTAACACCAGTATTCCGAAACTAATAATAATAATACCATAAGGAAAATAAACATACATTATGGGAACTTCAGGAAAATATTCATTTGGTGTCCAATTGATTAAAACCTGATACCATTAGACTCAGAATAAAGATATGAACAATAATTGCATATGGTCTTATAATCAACTTAATATCAATTATGTAATCTTTTATAATAACCATCATAAGTTAAGAATATACAGATCAAATTAAAGAATTAGCATATACAATAGAATATTTACCATTATCACCAATAATCAGTAACTTAACCATAAAACACCACTACTGTATTACTCGTAATCCTCCACCTTTCTTCCTACCTCCCGATTTTATGCTATAAAAGTGATATTACTTAGTATATATATCCCAAATCATAACATAATAAGTTTAATCCCATAAAATTATCAAATAATCATAAGAAAAAGTCACACACAAACCATCATCATATATCGAGAAATCACCTGCCTAATTTGTTCATAACTCATTTCCATGCCTCGAAATCCGACCTAGAGCACAAACCACACTTAACCTCGTAAAATGTGCCATAAACTAATTTCCATAAACTTTTATATCCTAGTAATTCCTTTAAGATTCCCATAACCAATGACCTCGCTCTGATTCCAAGTTGATAGGACCCATCCCTAAATTCCGTAAAAATCGGATCGGCCTTGCTCGTGTCTGACAACTTCTTGTTAGACAAGGGATTTTATGAATTTAACCTGGTTCAAATTATTATTAAATATTCCAAATTAACTCCACCTTGCGGGGTTACCACCCACGTCCAACCCACTAATCCCAACAAGTAATGAGAAAATACTAAATTAACCATATACGAGGTTTCACTTCTATGATTAACAGTTATGGCGATATACACGTAAACAAGTATCGAAAATTTTAGAAAATATGCAGTATAATGTATCTAAGTTAAATAACCCTATTAACTTTTACAAAAAAACGTTCCATGTAATCAAATATTTGTCCATATTTCATAACAATCAAAACCTTTGTTAAGTATCCTTAATTCTTTATCACACTCGTGAATCCTCAATCGCCAACATTAGACTATTAAAACAAATTGCCCATATTCACTTTACCTAAGTTCTTCTTATTTTCCAAGATTAATTTCTCAATTTTAAAACTATAACATAATATGACCTTTTACAATGGACGCCTGAAATTGTGCCCAAAAAAATTGTGCCCAAATGAGAGCCAATAAACTAAAATTTAATACCAACAAACTCATAATTAAAAGAGGAATAACTTTCGTGTTCATCGGACCACCAAAAACCACCAAAAACCATCAATTCACTCATCCCACGGTTGCTTTTCCCTAATTCATGGATCTTGTCCCATTGGTTGAATTAAATATATTTTATTTTCTCTCATCACTCCCCAGCTGTCCATCTCCTTTCCATCTATCAATCTGCACCCTTCATTTTCCCTTCATTTGATCCATAACATCATACCACACAACTATCCTTTCTCCCATTTAATTTTCCCGTGAGCTAAAGAACAAACCCTTCCCCTCATCTCGTGCAAACCTCCAAACGTCCATCCTCATCTACTTTGCTTCATATCCATCACCTGATCGACCTCATCTCCCTCACCAGACATCATCTTCATCATCAGCCATCACCACCATCATCTTCTTCTCTGTACTACAAATCGTGAACCACCCCAGACCCGCGAAGAACAAACCTCACCCGAAATCCAAAATGTTCAACCCACGCGACAACAGCTTGAACCAACACAAGGGTAGGATCGTTAGGACGTCTGGACACCTAAGGAACTGACGGGAGGAACCACGACGACAACACAGCGGAGGTAGGCTGGAAACCCCGAGAACCCCTCTGTTTTCTACATTTTCAAAACCCTTGGTTTGGACGTGTAGGAACCGTTTCTTTGTGTTGACTGGTGTTCTAGGGACAGTGACGAGCTAGAAGTGACTGGTTTCGAGGTAGGACGGGGACTGAGGCGATGGGGAAGACGACTGGAACTGGGCTGTAGGTTTTTCGGGTTATAGGTATAGATCTCGATTGTTTTTCTGGTTTTTGAGTTCAGAGACTTGTATAACGGACTTAGACGAACACGTAGGGACAAACCCCGTCGAAAATGGTGGCAAGAAATAGAGGTTCTGATCAGGTCAGGCTACGGGTTATCGGCGACTCGGTTGCTGGACTTCGATAGGACCCGTCCGAAGGTCAAGGATGATGACGTCAACATGTCAGACATGTCAGACCAGTAACCAACTAGGGAGTGACATGTGTCACCTGACACCTGTTAGCTATGATGTCAGCAGTGACGTTATGATAATGTCATCATCACTGTAGCAACTTTGACCAAGGGGTTGACCAAGAGCGCGGGGGTGCGTGTGAATAGTACATATGGTGGAGCCACCACCATCTTTTAGGTTTCGACGATACGGATCCAATGGCAGTGATTTCATGTCGATCGGAGATCGTTAGGTTGGTGAAAATAGGGTTTAATGTCTCGGGAAGCGTGTTTGGACGACTTTCCCAATCAGTTTCATTCTAGGGTTTCATGATTGAGATGTAGGGACTTATAGTGACCTTTATGTGTACTTTGGACATGACAGGGATTGTACGTTAACACCGGGACAGGTTTATATGTTCGGTTTAGCGGCTGGACTGGACTATGAGTGGGCTTTTTTATTTCTTAAGGATTGCATGCATAACTGTTTTTACTATTCCACTTTATAATTGAGATGGGACTATTATGGGTATTATATTATGATTCTTATTACATATTATGGTGTTTTGGGCATGAGACCCGTTTGGATTATATACGGAATATTTTCAGGGATTATCAGGGAATGCGGGGTAACTATACTACTATTGTGCTGTAATTTCCGACCTTATTGTTATTGTCTCCTCCAGAAAGGGTCATTGGCCTGGGTGGACTCTGGAATAGTCACGGGGCACTAACTCAGAGGAGTCAACTCCCGTGGGGTTACTCCCTCTCAGGAAGGCATTATGATTATACCTCAGGCAGTGATCTAGGATACCGGACACTGGTGGACCTAGAGGATTACTCGGGATTTGAGACATTGAGAGGCACGCATAGCCTTAGAACCGTGGCATTATTAGGCATCAGGGGTTTGGTTTTACAGTGCACTATTACGATGGTTTTCCCTATTCAGTTACTTACATGATTCTATGATTTATGATACGGTTATGATTACTTATATTTGATTCAATGCATGAAAGTTTTGAAAACAGAGGGGTAAAACCTTATGATTATTATATAATTAAATTGTTTTTGGAAACTTGTTCATTTTCGACCCACTTACTCTTTATTGTTTTAATTGACCCCTCCAGGCCCTGCTACTGAGGTAGAAGAGGAGGATCCGGAGTACGAGGCTTAGATTATTTTGTTGTGCACTTGTACACCCAGTTGGGTAGGTTGAGCACTATTTTTGTAACTTGACATTTGTGCTTGTATTTTGTGTTCGTACTATCCCTGGTCTGACTGCATTAAACTCTGAACTTGTATATTTAACGTTATTATTTAATTCGAAAGACTTTAGTTCGGTTAAGGGTATTTTTGGTGTGTTTAGAGTCGTTGTCAGACGGGAGCGGGACACATCCCTGTGTGGTCCCAATGGGATTGGGATGGGTCCTGTTAGCTACAGTAAATGCTACTGTTCATCATCCATGTTACTTGACTTCCCTGTTACACACTCTACATAATCTAAAGAAGGGATCTATATGATCGAAATAAGGGAAAATGCACCTAACCAGCTCGACCCGTCGAAGAGCCCATGACCAACCTGCACCCCTACTGTCTGGGCACTCCTCGCATTCAACCTCACGCCTGGGCAGCTTGTGAAGACCGTAGAACGTTCAGAATGGTGTTCCTAACCTCGTCTCCCAAGCTCCTCTCCTGAATCGGACCAGCCACCCTCAAACTCGAAACAACCCCTCCACGTGTTCGCCGTCGTCCTCACCGTTCAGACCACGCCGTCTCCCTTCCACTGGTTCCTTCCTTTTTCTCTCCTCTCCTCCCCTTCCCTGGTTTGCTTTCTCTCTGTTTTCTCCCTTAACCTTCTCACGGTTTCAACCCGATCACACCCTCATAATCAACTAAAACGTTCAATATGTGTATACATATATATTTGCTCAAACCCAAGTCGGTGGTACTAGAACCAACTAGAGAAGGGACACTTGTCCTAAGTTAATCTAGCCACACAAAAGATCTCATAGGGAAAAAGACAAAAATACCCTTCCTTGTGAAATTACAATATTGCCCCTACATATAGTTTAGACCTGAAACATATCCGTCTGAACTCCGTTTTTGATGTGCCATCTATTCACAAATTCAAGATTCCAAAATATTCGCAACAGTTTTCTCAGAATTTCCAAAAGACATCCAAATAAAAAAGTCAACATTTTAGCCATAGTAAGTCAAAGTCAACCCTTTGACTAAAAAGTCAACTAGGGGCAAAATGGTCAATGCCATCCAACTTTCCGATTTTACCCTAGATGCAAATCCGGGTTATTACATATGCTTTTTTTTTTTGAATCAAAATTAGGATCAAGTTAAGTTCAAGTAGAGTCTTAATTTAATTCTTTTATTAAAACTTAATAACTTTTTTTATGTGCGGTGATAAGGTAGTTGTTTAATTTATAGGAATCAAAGTAAAAATCCAAAGAATTAATTTGTTCTTTGATAACATAAGATTTAATTGTAGAAAGAGTCATCCATATTATTATTTTTATCGGTATTTTTGGTTACTAATACTAAGCAAGAGATCTCTATTAAATAAATATAAAATTAATTCTTTCTCTTTCTTCTGGGAAATTGGTTTACAAAGTCTTGCATCTTTCCATATATATCTCCCCAAAAGAATCCCCACCAAGAATCTTTTTTGGTGAATCATATTATTATTAGACAAGAATAAGATATTAAATACTAACTTTAATTCTTTTTATTCAATTTATAAGACAAGAATAAGATAATAAATAATAATACGAATAACAAAAGGGCGGATTATTATACATATAATTCATGTACAATTATGTAGAAAGATGAATAGGTCCATTTATTTACTGACATATTACTTGTATATATTAATTAATTAATATATATTTATTAAAACATATACTTATATATCCATATGTATATATATATACACCCTCCGCCGGAAATTCCTTAAAATCTTAATTTATTATGGTAGGCTTCATATTTATTTTATACTTAACACAACATAATCTTTTACTATATTATTATTATATGTTTGTTGTATAATATATGAGACCAAAAAGAAGAAATGACATGATAATTTGTGTTTATCAATGGAGGAAATAAAGGTGTGGAAAACAAGATAAGGATTCTCTACAATGACACTATAGACTAATTGAAAGGGATATAATGCAGTTTGGCAGCGCATTTGTTATGGGTACAAAATGTCACGGGTTTAAATCTTCTCATCCCTACTATTACTTATCTTCTGAGCAGTAAAACAGAATCAATTGAGATCAATTAAAAAAATTGGGCATATGTAATTTTTTATATATTTTATGATGGAAGATTACAAAATATTTATTTTGATTTTGATAATAAAGAGCTCTTAGTTCAATTTGGTAGAACGTGGGTCTTCAAAACCCGATATCGTAGGTTCAAATCCAACAGAGCATAATTCTCTGTCCTTATTAATCGTATTAGGTAGAAATAAAAATTGATACTATCAGAAATATCAAGAAAAAATTATATTCGTAAAGTAGAAACATAGACGAACTCCTATTAGTGCGCATAATACACCAGATTAATCGATTCTAATTAATTGTAATATAAAAAAAATAATCCAAAACTGTTGAGTAAAAGCATCAATTTATCTTGATTGAACTACCCTATTTAATTTTTTATACGGTACATGTCTTGTTTCAAGATTCATCCACCACAATTCCATTTTATTTCTATTACATTTACTTTGATTTTACTTAAATATTTTTTATTTATTTATTTAGCTATAAAAAAATATACATATATATATAATATATCATAAATATATATTGCTCTTATACAGTTTTGTTTTCGACGCACTTCAGATTATCTCTAAAGAAAACGAATTACAAATAGAAAATACAATTATAATTATTTGTTTAAAATTCTATATATTAGAAATATAAATTAAATATCTACTTTTTCATATTTCATATTTATTTAAACTTTAAGGTTTTAGGGCTATACGGACTCGAGTTGTAGATCTTTTCGATAAAACATATCAAACTTATTATTATCAAAATGATTTGATGTAACGACCCATCTCGAATCTCGGGATTCGATTACTAATTAATTTGAGGATTAGCGTGACTAATCGAGGATTAGTCGAGAAATTGCAGACGGACGGAGTGAAATGGACTTTGATCGATGACCGTGACGTAGATCGGGACGTTACGAGTTCGTAGACAGGCAACACGTCGAAATCGGACGTTCGACGGGAAAGTTATGGGTCTATCAAGGTTTACCGTACTATTCATACAAATCGAGGATTTCGACACGTGGCATGATCTGATTGGGGAAAAAAATCTGGAAGGACCCGCCAGATGAGTGACAAGTGTCACCCATCTGATTGGCCCAGAACCCAATATTTTGGGTCCTTATCATCAGTCATCCTCACCCTCATTTTCTCTGTTTTTCTCCCAAACCCCGCGAAACCCATAACCCGTACACCCAAACTCACACGACCACCTCTCAATCATCATCCTTTGCAAGGGACCCGTGAACAAAAGTTCGAGAGGATGGTGAGACGATCACGATGTTGGCCATGGCGAAGTGATAGTCAGTGGCCACGACGAAGCAACGACAGCAGAGGTGAGGAAATCGAACCCATACTCCGTTTTGAGTTGAAAATTGGAGTTTTTGGTTTGGGAAAGTATTGACCGATTTGGTGGCTTGTACAAGGTCCTTGGAGGTGAGACGAGTTGATTGGGCTTGGGATCACAGCCAACGGTGACCGAAATCGCTGGAAATTCGAGGTTACAAGTGACGAGTACTGTTCATGGTACGAACATGTATGATCCCGGCCTGATTTCTTAGTTTGGGTCACGTAGATCGAAAGGGTAGACTGAGATGAAGAGAATGGGAGAAAAATGGAATGATTTGGTGGTTGGATGGTGGAGAACCGGCTGGGTCATAGTCGCGAGTTTGCATGACACAGTTTAGGTAGTCGAGTCGACCCGGTCGGGAAGTTGAAGATGAGATGACGTCATCATCTGATAGTTGTCAAATAGAGACCAATAGCAGGGTGACACGTGTCACATGTCAGTGCACATTTAGCACTGACATGTTAGTGATGTGGCCTAATCATGAGCTGCCACGTGTCACTGACATGTTAGTGACATGGACCAATACGCAGGTGACACGTGGCACTGTCAGTTCTGACAGTTGTCAGACTTTTCAGGTGAAGTCATGCTGATGTCATCGTAGCGATGACGTTAGCCATTGACCATTAATCGTTGACCTCTAATGTCAGCGTTGAATTTTATGACGTCAGCAACGTTGACTTTTTCCAGAGTTGACCATGTGTTGACCACATGCGTGGGGGCACGTGAGTGAAAATTTTGAGGTAAGACCAGTGTCATTTGAAGGGTTTTGACGATCCAGATCCAATGGTGGTGGTTTCGGGTCGATCGAAGATCGTTAGGTAGGTCAAATCAAGATTTTCACCTCGGGAAATGTGTCCTGGACACGTTGAATTTTTCATGAGTTTTGGAGTTTTATCCTATGAACTTATATAGATATTTAGTGACCTTCGGGTATGATTTGAATAGGATCGGATGTCCTGGAGACGGTGGATTATCCTCGGGGAGGCTTATGACATGCGCATCGAGGTGGCAGCTAGGACGGTCTGTGAGTAGACTTTTGCTTTTGAAATATGATTCATACATAATTGTTTTATATGTTTATATACTCGATTTCTATGATTATGATTGTGGTATTTATGATTTACATATTTGCACGTATTTCGAGGTTTATGGTTTATACTGTGTTTATATGTGCTTGGGTTTTTTATCATGGTTTAATTGAATGGTTTTGGATTTGGAAATATGGAATCGGGCCTGAGGCCCATTTGATTTAGAAACTATCGGACTTGGAGTCCATTTGATTTAATGAGATATCGGGCTGAGACCCATTTGGTTTACATGATCGAGCTTAAGGCTCAGTTGGTTATGATATCGGGCATGAGTCCCAATTGTGGTTTATAAATGTGATTTCGGGTTCGGAGACCCTAAACCAGATTTGGATTTGAGTACTTGGATTTCTGGATTTATGATTGGTTTTATGAAAATTCCGGGCATGGCCCCTTTGGAAAGCTTTGAAATGATACGAACTGTTTCCCATATACCATCCTTATATGAGGATATGTGGATAGTCTCCTCCAGATGTCTGGGACACTAAGGAAGTCACGACACATTACCTGCGAGGGGTCATTGCACGGAGCGATTGGACCGTATAGTGACTCAGGAGCAGGATTGCTATTATTAGACGTCTGGGACGTCAGAAATATGGGATGTCAGAGATTGACCCGGAGAGACTCCAAGCAGCACTCGTTACTTAGACCGTGATATGACGTCTGCGACGCCAAGTGTCTAGGACGCTAGGAATCTGGGATACCGAGGATGGGTATTTGGTAAACATAATTTATTGGATTTATGAAATGGTATTTTTGTGTTAATGAATGGATTTGGAAATGACCCAATGGATTTGGATTTACGGATTTCGGTGTTTTACGATTTTGGGTTGAGTTCCCACACTTGGTTGATTTTGTGGTTTTGGGCTAAGGACCTAATGATTTGAGGAATGAAATGACTTTGATTTTAGAAACGGGTTTTATGCTATTTGAATTGACTGGTTTTCGTATGCATGCATGCTTTTTAAGTGAAGGGCCTAAATGTCTTTTATGAAATGAGTTTTATTAAATTATTTATTTTCGTCCACTCACAGCTTTTATGGTTTTAATGCCCTTTAGGTTTATCGCGGATGCAGGCTGTAGCGGAGACCAAGACATCACACTCCGCCACTAATTCGGGTGCACTCTAGAAGCCCGAATGGGCTGTTGATTCAAGTTATCCTTTGTCTGGCCTTCGTGTCCCGTGTGGGTTGGATGGTCTCGCCTATCGTGGTACATATGGGTTAGATAGGAGTATGGCACATCCCACGTTAATCCCAAGGGGATTGGGATGGGTCGTGTTAGGGTGGATTGTAAGACCCGTGTCTTGGAGGGAATGGTGGTGTGCCTTAAAGGTGTAGGCACACACCTATCTAGCACCAGGCCTTTTAGGGAGCTCATTGGCTTTGGATTCAGTTGGAACTCCAAAGTTACGCGAGTTGAGGCTGGTGCAATTATATGATGGGTGACCCCCTAAGAAGTGGCACCGTGAGCTCTCGAAAACAAAACCGTGAGGGCAAGGTAGCCAAAAGCGAACAATATTGTGCTAGAGTCGGGTCCTCACATTTGAACTGTTTCAAAATCCAATGTGTTTTTTTTTTTTGCATTGGGCTCTTTCATTAATTGATATAAATATCAGCTAGTCAACCAGATAAAAGGAAGGCTCTATGTGCTCTGATTCATTATGTGGATTCAATGCAATCCATGAGCATTGCCAAAATGTTTCAAAGAAGGGTTATCCTAACTTAGGTATGCTTCTTGCCTAGATTAACTTAAGTTAAGTGGAGATTCTATCACTGTAACGACCCAGAAATTTATAAAATGTAATTTCAAAAAAATAATAAGGGAATTGACGTTATTACACGAGGTTTACGTGGTAAGTTGACTTTTTACTCGAGATACTTTCTGGACTTTTCGTGAGGATCGTTACGTAGGTCTCAGTGTCTTGAGTCTGATGACAGGTAGCACGTTGAAATCAGTGTTCAGATGTAATCACTATGGATTGAGAATATCTAGGGGAATTTTGGTCTTTTTTCAGGTTGGTCTGTCAACAAGCTTTTAATTGTGTTTAAGTGGGATGGTGACAAGTGTCACCATCCTAGTAGGATTAGTGGCATCTTTGCCTGCCTAGCTTGTATGTGTTGTGTGCACGTGTGTGTTAGAAATCAAAAAACCCAAAAATTCCCTTATGTCTTTCATCTGAGAACCGTAAGAGACAGAGAGGGAAAATAGTGGGAGAGATAAAGAGAAAAGGGAAAAAAGAAGAGAAGTATCAAACATGGAATCCTGGAACTTGAACCCAGAAGAAAACTCAAAACCCACCGTGAAACCTTGAATTCGAACTTCGATTTTGGATGTTTAATTAGTGAATTTAAGGTCACTATGGTGATCGATGACTCATGGCGATCATAATCAAGCTGAAACTCTGCGGAATTAGGTGTGGGAAGGCCTAGATTGCATTACTGGAATTTTGGCTAAAAATAAACTAATTGAATCTTGGAATTAAGGTGATATTTTTCACATTTTGAATCCATACAGCCATTTCCGACATTGATTGGGACTGAAGCGAGGTTTGAAATATGAAAATTGGATGCAATTCACAAGTTTTGGACCAAGTCGTGTTGCTTGGGTCGGGTCCTTCGTGCAGACCCACATGCCAACCCAATTGAGGTTGAAGACAACCCATGTGGGTTCATGTGAGGCCCCCACATAGAGGGTTTGGATGGTGTGTGGAGGATGTGTACGGCGGCTCCTTGATTTGTGGTCAACTTGACTTTTACTATTTTCGATATTTCAGACGTTTTTGCACATGTTTCAATTCGATCAAATATCGTGTTGAGATAATTTTGCGTGTCGGAAGGGTATATGTTATGTTTTACAGTACGTATTTATCACAAAAAGTTAGAGGACTTTAATGTGAGATTACTAGGGATGTTATTGGCCCTTTGTGGTGGTTTTTGACAGAATGGATGACTTCCAGAATTAATGAGGAGCATACAGCTCACAAATCAAGCCGCTTAGACAATCTATGAGTGGATATTTGTTTTATAACTGTGATGCATGCATAGTTAAGTGTTTTAAATGTTGTTATTGCATGATTTGATATGATTGCTTGACTATTTTTGGATTTATCGACTGATTTCTGGACAGATTTTTTAACGATATTTTTAGAAACTGTGTTTTAGGCTGAGACCCGGTTTGGAAATGGTTTTGACTTGGATTTGGAGTCAAGAAATTATTTTGAAACTAATGCCTTAGATTCATATTCATTATGCCTCAGATGTCTAATCCCTAAGATGCCTTGGACATGTAATTCCCAAGATTCCTCGGATTTGTAATCATCAGAATAGCTCAGATGTGTAATTCCTAAGTTGACATCGGATGTGTGATTCCCGAGTTCACCTCAGATGGGCAATTCCTGAGATTTGAGTATTCGGTTTATTTGATTATCGTGATTGGTGTTTGAGTATCGAGAATTGGTTATGTTCAATCCTGATATTGTGTCTAAATGATTTTATATGAGTTAACGAACATGAATTTTGAGAAATGTGGGCCACAGGCTTTTTATTTATGTTATGATTTTTGGGTCCTGCAATTTACGATTTGAAGTGATTTGAAATCCGGGTGTTCAAGTTTTATTCTATGCTTTGATGTTTTACATTGGAGGGTAAAGGTTTATTTTTGTCGAAACGCATTTTCAAATGATTATTTTGTCCGCTCACACTTTCAATAGTTTTGATGACCCTCCAGGCTATTGCACGAAGATTAGGGATGGCCGAGAGGTGAGGCATGAGAGGGAATTAGTACGATTATCCCTTGTCTGACAAGTGTTTAGGACATTTTTTGAAACGACGGTCAATTTTTTTGACGGGAGTAGGATCAGGCAAGATTAACAAAGCATTTTTGGAGTCGACCCTATCACTTTGGTAACAGAGCATTGTGGTATTGATTTGTGTTTGTCAATGTCATGCCTCAAAGACGAGAGCCTAGTGCATCACCTAATAATGAGATTATTCACGATTGTTTTGTAACGACCTGTCCCAAATTTTTGGGATTAATTTAGATTAAATTGAGGATTAGCGAGGTTAATAGTGGATTAGTCGAGGATTATTGGACGTTCAGGGAAAAATTACGATTTTGCCCCTAGACGAGGGCAAAAAGTTAACTTTTGACCTGAGAGGTCCAATGCACAAGGACCGAGGACCATCACGTAGATCGAGTCGATACGAGTCCATAGATAGATGACACGTCGAAATCGGACATTCGACGGGAAAGTTACGGGTCACGGAAGTTCGAGGAACTATTGTATGAATTACGAGACGAGTTGACATTTGTCCTCATATGGGCCCAAATATTTGTTTCAGACCCAATGGATGAGTGACAAGTGTCACTCATCCATTGCCCACCTAACACAGGTACATGCATATCCATCCCCTTTCTTTCAGTCGATCATCCCAAAACCCGAAAGCCCCAAAATCAACCGCTTCCCCCCCATTTGATTCAGTTAAGACCAAGGGTGAGGAAAAGGGTGAAACTGCGACGGTGTGGAGGCATCAGAACCACCGTGGACGGTGGAGGAGGCCACGGTCAGTTAAACCTGAAACCAAGTTTTAATTCAAAAATTGAAAATGGGATTTTGGAAATTGTTGAAGGTTTGGATTGATCCTAGTAGGTTCTAGGGATTAAGACGAGTTCAAAGGGCCGGTTTTCAAGGCAGAAAGCGGTTGCTGACGGCCAGAAACGGAGGAGGAATTCTGGGTTCCCTGTTTGAAGATCAAGCAGGTAAAAATAGATGGTTTTTCACGGGTTTAAATCCATAGATCGAGTCTAGAGATTGAGATGATCAATTAGGAATAAACCCCATTGATTTTGGTTGATAATTAATGGAAAACTGGTCGCGACGGTTCACCAGTCCGGTCGAACCGAAAACCAGAGAACCGGGTTTGAATCGATTCGACGGAGGTTGACGATGACACTGTAGCTGGCGCGTGGGTTTCATGTGCAGCGCCTTTGGGCAGTGTGTGAGGGTACATGGGCTCAATTTTTGAGGCACGGTTAACATGTAAGTTCATCCTTCTGATGTAACGAACATTTTGGCACATGTTTCGAGTCGATCAGACACCATTCGGGGTAGTTTTGGGTGTCCGAAGGTTTAAGGGCTATTTAAAATACGTTTAAAAATCTCAAAAAATTGGAGATTTAATGCTAGCCTATTTGAAGTAGTTAGTGACCTTCGAGTATGATTTGGAGAGGGTCGGGAGTTCCGATCATGGTGATTAGCCCGGGGAGGCTTATGGCACGTGTATCGAGGCACAGCTTGGACGGTATGTGAGTGGACTTTGTTTTATGAATTGATGCATGTATAAATGCTTTGTATGTGTTTATGAACATAGTTTGAGATGCCATGAGTGCATGTGATTTTAATATGGATCGTTTGGCCTTTTCAGAGGAAAATATGTTGTTGCACGTATTTCGAGAATTCTTGTTTTATGCTATACCTTGGGCTTAGGCCGGATTTTATATTTGCTTGTGTTATCAAATAATTTGATTGATGAAGGAATTTCGGATTTGAAAGTATGATCTCGGGCTTGAGACCTATTTGGTTTTATGATATCGGGTTGAAGCCCAATTGATTTATGATATTAGGTTTGAATCTCAGTGATTTGTGGTATCGGGCTTGAGGCCCAATTGATTTTTGGTATCGGGCTTGCGGTTAGTTGATTTGTGGTATCGGGCTTGAGGCCCAGTTGATTATGGTATCGGGCTTGAGTCCCAGTTGATTGATGGTAACGGGCTTGAGTCCCAGTTGATTGATGGTATCGGGCTTGAGTTCCAGTTATGGTTTATGAAATGAGATTTTGGGTTTGAGACCCTATTGAGATGTAGATTTGGGCTGAGGCCTATGAGATTGAGAATTGAAACAAATTCGAGGAATCCTGGATTTTGATTTGGGTATGAGACCCAGTTGAACTATGATTTGAAAGAAATGATTGTTTTCACACTTATATGTATATACCCTCTCGTATGAATAGTCTCCTCTAGACGTCAATGATCCTGGATGATCCTGGACTGTCACAATTCATTGCTTGGGATGAGTGACTCCGAGGGGGAGTACATGCCCAATAGTGAGAGAGATGATATAGTCTCGGACAGGGTCCGGAGACAGGTCCCCCTAGACGTCGTGGTTCCTGGGGGTAAACTCTGAGATGAGACCCGAATAGTACGTGTACTGTAGATATATCGTGATGAGTTATTATTGATTGGGCATATGAGATGCCAAGGATGGGTTATATATATATATATGTATATGATGTTTCACCGAGAATGGTTTTGAGCTGAGCTCCATGTTCTATGATTTAGACTCAGACTTCGGTCTGGATTTCTTTGATTTGAATTTGGGCTGAGACCCTACTGAGTTAATGGCTTCGATTGAGAAGTAATTTTCACAGTGGCTGACTTGAAAAACATTATGTCTTGCTTTCGAAAAGTATTTGAAATAAACTGATTTTACGATGCATGCATACTTTTACGTGAAGGGTAAAATGTAAGTTTCGATATAAATGATTTTACAAACTACTTGTTTATGTCCACTCACATCTTTCATGATTTTAATACCCTTCAGGTTGATAGCGGATGCGGGTTGTAGCAGAGATCAAGACATCACATGCCACCACCTATCCTAGCGTACTTTAATGGACCCCGATTGGGTGACTAGCTTATCCCTTGTCTGACACGCAGTGTCAGACGAGAGCAGGCACGTCTCACGATAATCTAGGAGGATTGGGATGGGTCCTGAAATGTTTGACAGATATGTTCGAATTTCGAGGACAAAATTCCTTAATGGGGGTAGTTTATAACAACCCGAAAATATAGAAAAGGAAATTTCAAAAAATTAATAAGGGAATTTCAAAAAATTAATAAAGGGATTGATGTTTTTACCCTTGTTTTACGTGATCAAAAGCTGACTTTTTACTCGAGATACTTTCTGGACTTCTCGTGAGAACCGTTACGTAGCTCTCGGAATCTTGAGTCAGTTGACAGGTGGTACGTTGAAATCGGAGTTCAGACAGTGTTAAATGTTTTATTGCATGATTTGAGAAATGGTTTGGACTTGGATTCGGAGTCAAGGAATTGTTTTAAAACTAATGCCTTAGATTCATATTCAGTATGCGTCATATGTGTAGTCACCGGGATGCCTCAGATGTGTTATCCCTGGGATCCCTCGGATGTGTAATCCCAAGAATATCTCGGATTTGTGATTCTCGAGTTGACATCGGATCTGTGATTCCCGAGTTGACTTTAGATGGGTAATTCCTGAGATTTGAGTATTCGGTTTGTGTTTGATTATCGTGATTGGTGTTTGAATATTTAGAATTGGTTATGTTGATTTATGATGTTGTGTCCCTATGATTTTCTATGATTTGATGAACATGAATTTTGGGAAATATGGGCCGCATGCTTTTTATACATGGTATGATTTGTGGGTCCCACGATTTACGACTTGAAGTGATTTGAAATCTAGTTGTTCATGTTTTATTCTATGCATGCATGATTTACATTGGAGGGTAAATGTTTATTTTTGTTGAAACGTATTTTCAAATGGCTATTTTGTCCTCTCAAACCTTCAGTGGTTTTAATAACCCTACAGGTCGTTGGACGAAGATTAGGGGTGACCGAGAGACGGAGGAATGCGGGGGAATCAGTATGGTTATCCCTTATCTAACAAGGGTTAAGGACATTTTTAGAACTTTGATTGATTTCTCATCCAAGAGCAGGATCAGACACGATTATTAAAGCGTTTTGGAGCGGGTCCTGTCAATCGCCCGCTTAAATCAAATATAAACTTCATACATCTTAACGTTCATAGGATGAAAAGGGAGGTTTCTTTTTAGGTCCTTATACTAATTATTCCTAGCGTTAAATAGACAAAGAATTCACTTTATCAATATCTCAAATTAATGATAGGTTATATATTAGCACTCTCCCAAGTAAAGAACTATTACAAATAATAAGGAAGCTAATAGGTTTAGATAGGAAGCAACTTAAAATAAACCAAATTTTATACCCGAGTATTCGATGTGATAGCCTCCTACTAATTCTTCTTCGGCTTCTAGTAAATCAAAAGGTAATCTCTCATATTTTGCTAGAGAAGAAATGATAAGAATGATAAACCATACATACTCGTCTTCTTTCTTTTTTGATTACCTTCCTCGAGTATATATAAGATCAAATCCATTTAATTTCACTATGTTACAAATGTTTTTGGCCAGAGGTTTTTGACCTAGACGTCTCGACAAAACTAATTAAATTATAACATATATGAAAATGGATTGAGCAAGAATCCACAATGCCTTTTTTATTATTTTTTTACTTTATTACTTTTATTTCAGTATAGTAAAATAAATAAATTGAAAATAAAAAATATAAACCGTTGAAAATAAAGATGAGAAATGACACTTTGATTCGATATCATTTGATGGCGGTATAGTGCATGTATACTTTACCAAAATGCGATCTGGAATATAAAACAAATATGATATTGATGTATAAAATTAAGAAGATCAATATACTTTAATTTTGTTAATATGATCAATGGAAAAGTGGCCACGACTCGGACGACCTTGCTTCCATTATATGCATTATGCAATGTGTAATTCATGATAATAAATATGAATAAAAAAATATGTTAATCCGCAGACATAGGAACAGACTGTCAACGTACGAAACTTCATCAGAAAGTGTGAACTATTTTTAATTATAATAACACTATTTAGAAATTATTGACCATTTTTTTTCATTACTTATTATGGATTATGGATGTTCAACACATACATAATCTCTAATTTTTTGTATAAACCATTTTGAAATACTGATTTAGGAGCTGATAATTTCAATTACAATATATATATATATATATATAAATGGTAGGTATTTTATAACTCAAAAAAATAAAACGAAAAGATACTCATAAAGATGTAATATATGCAAGTTTTGTGCATATATTGTAAAATAAGAGATAAATTTGCACGTTAGAAAAGATATCCTTCATTAATCATGATGATAATCGTAATCATAACCATAATCATGATGATGATATGGAGATAATAGTCAGAGGCCACCTCTGTACGTCCCTCATTTTCAATGACCTGATGCTTAATAAATGGAAAGCTCGATCGTACACGGCAAGAGGCTGAGGGTGAGAGCCACTAGTTCTAGCAACTACCAAATTAACTCATCATACCCAACGCGTTTCAACCTTCACCGGCCATTTTTCGAAACCCAAATTAACATTAACTTCCAATCACACATATCCATCATTAATTATCAACACTTGCACCGCTCTGTCTCTGAAATCTGTCCGTCTCCAACAAATTGAATAAAGACTCCATCTAGCACATATCCTTCATTTCCTAAGTAAATCTCTCATGGAGGTGGGCGCGTATAGCTCAAGCGATAAAGAGTACTCATCTTCAAATTGGCGTCGTCGCTCACTCCATGAGCTCGACTGTCGATCTATCTTCGTGGCGAATCAAAAGAAAGGCGATCAAGAACACAAAACAAAACGATCGAATAGAGGAATGGAGGTTGGGGCTCATAGCACGGGTGCTAAGGCGCACTTGTCTTCGAACCCTCGTAGGCGTTCGCAAGAAGAGTTCAACTCTCCTCCTACCTTTGATCTTCTCAATATCCAAAGAAAATCTCATGATCAAAGGAATCAATCCAAGGTAACGGATGTCGGTGCTCATAGCGAAAGTGGTAAGGAGCATTTATCTTCATTTCCTCGAAGACGCTCACAACAAGAGTTTGACTCTCGTCCTGCCCTGCTTACGAATCAAAAGAAAGCTCAATCTAAAGATGCATCAACCAAAAATTCTCGGCCCGTATGGGATTGCGGCAGCTCACTCTATGACTCGGTCGAGCTCGACTCGTTCAAACGCCAGCTTGATTCTGCCATATCATGCAGAACCATGTCAATGCCTCATTTATCCGACCGCCGAGCTCCTCCACCTCAACAACCCACCGTCACGGCCTCCAAAAGTAAACCTTACTCGTCGAACAAGCTCTCTCGTTCGATTCAAAAGCTTCTGCGATCTGTGTTGAAGCCAAACAAAGCGATCAGTAACAATAACAATAACAATTCTGGTGCCATTTTTAGAGTGCAAAGCGGACAGCAATCAAACATCAAGGATGCGTTTTACGTTGCGTACGACAAGACGGGGGCACTTACGACAGTCCCTGAGGTGGTTCCTCATGAGTTCGATTTCGGTGATCGCTCGCCGGAGATTAGGGCGTTGCTCAGGCGGACAGGGTCGGAGCGATTTACTGCAACGACTACTACCAATATTGGTCTTTCATGCGCTTAATTAATTAATTATATAGCAATAAAATAACACGAATTTTAGACCCAATATATTTGTATGGGAAATTTCTGTTTTTGTGTATATTATAGCTGGTTTATTTGTTTAATATGTAGTCAATATATATGGTGAATTGCTTGGCTTTGATGAAAAGCTAACGATATAAATAATTAATTAATAAACTCTCAATAACTTTTCGGTTACAATTAAGCTCCCGACTTTTTCTTTTGTTCAATATATATAACTGGAGAAATATCCACTGAGATTTTAATTATGTTATCCTATATGTACTTTATTCGTTAACACTAATCAGTAAATATTATATGCTTTCTTATGTGCCGTAAAGTAATTTTCTGGAGTGTGAAATGGATCATGATCTAGTATTCAATAGCAATAAATTAACAAAATTGAAGTTACGGAAAAACCTCGAACAAAATATACCGTTGGATGGTGAATCTTTTATTTATTTATTTATCGGAGACCGGGGAATCTGCAAAAACCTTGAACAAGATATATATATTGGTGAATCTATTGAATACGCTCCAATTTCTCCAAATACTTATCATATTTGGCTTGCTTATTATTTGCATTGTCAGGCAATAAAATACTATTTTGTTCACTATGTAAAAAACTATAAATCTTAAACACATCAAGAAAAACATTTTTGATTATGGGTGTAGCTGTGCAACAAACTCTCAAAGTTGTCATAAAAGAGTTTCAAAATAGTAGTAAATGTATCCGCTACTTCCCAATCATAATCAACTCGTGGTCTCATCTTTCTATCACTGATAAAGTAAGTTGTATAACTAGGATCATCATCGACTAGATCCTCAAATGCTCTACGAAACTTTAGAGCTAATTCTAACATCAAATATACAAAATTCCATCTAGTTGAGACATCCAATACCACAAGCCGTTTGCTCTCCACATTAGCATTCATTCCACACTTTTTAAACATGTCTAACCTATTAGGGGAAGATTTTACATATAACAGAATTGCGAATACTCTAAACAAAATAAATTCAACTCATTTAAGTCATCATTCACAATCAAGTTAAGGATATGAGCAATACACCGAACATGCAAATTCTCTCTTTTATTCAAACATGCCACTAGAAATTTCCATTTAGTCATTCTCTTAATCAAATAAGATAACCCACAGTCATTCGAAGAAGCAATATCAACTATAACAGTGATCAACTTCTCAATACCCTAGTCACACAAACATTCCTCCAAAAATTTCCCCATTGATTCCCCTTACGGTTTGGAATCACATAAAAAAATTCTTTTCGATTTGGTTCGATTTTCAGTAATATTTGACAAAAAAACTGAAACCCAACCAGTTTCAGTTTGGTTTGGTCCAGTTTTTCCATTCCAGTTTGGTTATTTAAAAGTGTGGTATAATTTGGTGACAAGACCAGTCCCAATCTGACAGGACTCGTCCCAATCCCCCTGAATTATCGTGGGACGTGCCTGCTCCCGTCTGACACCGCGTGTCAGACCAGGGATAAACTCGTCACCCGCTCGGGTTTATCTAGAGTACCCCAGGATCGGTGGTGGCATATGATGTCTTGATCTCTGCTACAGCTTGCATCCGCGATCAACCTGAATGTTATTAAAACCATAAAAGCTAAGAGTGGACAGAACAACAGTTTGTAAAAACAATTTATTGAAATCTCATTTATACCGTTCATGTAGAAGCATGCATGCATCATAAAACAGTTATTTCAAATAATTTTTCAGAAGCAAGACGTATTGCTTCTCAAATCAAAACACAGTGAAAAATACTTCTCAATCGAAGCCATTACCTCAGTATGGTCTCAGCCCAAAACCGAATCATACAGGGTCTCAGCCTAAACCAGAAAACACGTATAAGAGCCTCCGCCCAAAAAACGAATCATAGAAAACAAGTACGGGGTCGCAGTCCAAATCATAGAACACGTGGGAACACATCCCGTCCTCATCTCATTGTCAGTCACGATTCCAATCCTAGCACATGTACAAATAGCTCACGACCGCTCAC
Organism: Prinsepia uniflora; assembly: GCA_032719365.1. NCBI lineage: Eukaryota > Viridiplantae > Streptophyta > Magnoliopsida > Rosales > Rosaceae > Prinsepia > Prinsepia uniflora. Next base: position 29,794,877 of record CM064872.1, on the reverse strand, counting down.
AATCCTAGCATGTCGTCGTGAACACATTACCCACCGTGACCATCTCTAGATCATCGTGGACACACAACAGATCAATTTCAGAGGATAACATCGGCACTCTGAAGTTGAGCCTCCCTTTAGTATCAGAGCCTCTAGCGGCTGTTTGACAACAGGTAGTGCATCGTGACCTCTCCGAAAGAAACACATATGTAGTCCGGAGGCGAGCGTCACATCATCTGGGACTCGAACTCGAATGTCATCATCGACCGAACTCTAACCCGATCGTCCTGGACTCTAACCCGTAAATCATCAATAGACCCACAAGCCTGAAATATCACCAAATGGGTCACAACCCGAAAATCCAGTGTCCAACGATACTTCATATCTTAGGATTCCTTGAATCCTTTCAAATCCACAACTGAGTCTCATGCTCGAAATATCTTTCATAAATCACATAACTGGATCGTAGCCTAACTTATCTCACATTTGACTATACTCTAAGTCAAACCTTAAATCAACTGGGTCATATGCCCGAAAGATATTCTCAAATCCGAAACCATTTCTCATTTCCAAAACACTTTCAAATCATCCCTGACTTCATGCTAAGTCAGCATCTTTGAAATGGGTCTCGTGCCCGAATCTCGATTTCACGCATCCTCGTGAAATCTTCAAAAATCATAACTCAGTTCCTCAGTTTCACGCCTCTCCGTGAAACCTTTGGAATCACATAAAATACAAGAAAGTAGTACACTCGGCCGAAGCCCAAATATCGTATAAAACAGAAATCTCGAACTACGTGCAATAACGTATTTTCCTCCAAAATTGCCAAACAATTCATATTCAAATCACATGCACTTATGGAATCTAAAATCATGTTCATAAAAACATATAAAACATTTATGCATCTATCATAATCATAAAACAAAGTCTACTCACAGACCGTCCAAGCTGCGCCTCGACATGCATGTCATAAGCCTCTCCGGGCTAATCCGATTTCTCCCGGTCATCCAGACCTGTCCAAAACATACTCAAAGGTTACTATCAACCTAGAAAAGTCCTAATCAAGAACTCCCAACATTCCCAGAAAAGTCAACGTGTCCCGGACACGCTTCCCTAGGCTTTTAATCTCAATTTGACCAACCTAACGATCTTCGATCGACTCGAAACCACCATTATTGGATTCGCATCGTCGAAACCTATAAAATAATCCTAGTATCACCTCAAAATACGTGCCCACATGTCCCCACGCGCGGGTCAAAGGGGCGGTCAACGTTGATGAAAAAGTCAGCATTGACGTCAACAAAGTCAACACAGATGTTAGCGGTTAACGGTCAAAGTCAACGTTGACGTCAGCAATGATGTCATCACTGACATCTGACATGTGTCAACTGACATGATGACGTCATTGATGACATCATCATCCCTATTGTCACGACACGTCTCAAATTAGTGGAATTAATTAAGAATTAATGACGGATTAGTGAGACTAATCGGAGATTAGACGAGGATTAGCGGAAGTTCATGCGAAATGATGATTTTGCCCCTAGAATGGGTGAATCGTTTACTTTCTGTTCAGGTGGTCAAATGGACTTTAGCCAATGACTGTGATGTAGTTCGAGACGTTACGAGTTCATAGACAGGTGGTACGCTCGATTCCGACATTCGTGGAAAGAGTTATGACGTTCAGAAGTCCAAGGGCATTTTGGTAATTTGGGCCAAAAGTTGACTTTTGACCCGAGAGATCCGATGGCCGAGGGTCAAAGACCGTTACGTATATCGGGACGATACGAATCCGTAGATAGGCGGTACGTCAAATTCGGACGTTCGACGACGAAGTTACGGTTCACGGAAGTATGAAAGTACTATTGCACGATTTACGAAACGGATTACTTTTGGACTTTAGTGGGGCCCAGATCACATCCCAAGGCCTAATGGATGAGTGACAAGTTGGTATCAGAGCGAGGCAGGCTCATTTGATACTCATGGAACTCTGATACCAGTTGGTATCAGAGCGTGGAGTACGCGCAGGTCGAGGATGTGATGTCTCTGAAGTCATAACAGCCCGTTATCAACCTGGTTGTTAGGGCATTAGTACGAGGTTTTGGTAGAAGCGAACCTTAAGTTAGATGGTGTTTGGCACGTAGTGCGATAGTTTGAGGTTCGATTGGCATTGGAGGCCACGTGTTTCGATATTTGATCCTGAGGAGGATCAATATTCGTGTGAATCCGACGGCTTAGAGCCGTAGCGTTACTGGTGAGTAGGATCTAGTGGATCGGTAGAGACCGTATGATGACTTGAGAGTCGTGACCGCTCGACAGTAGTGTCGTGTCAGATAGAGGATGTACGGATTAATACCAGGGTGGTCAGAGGTCAGGGTCGCCCAGTTTACGATGACTCTGGACGACTACACTTACGACGGTAGGAAATAGGAACACGTGATTCTATTTGGCATGTGTTGCCATGTTTCGATGTGTCGAATCCCGGTGGGATGTCGACTAGCAGTGGATGCCGGAGTAGTTGTGGTGTGACACGATAATATGTGATTGCGCATGTAGTTCTTGTGCAGTATTGGACCCGGAGTATGGCCAATTCTTGTGGAGGCCAGCGGCTGAGAGCCGTAGAGTTACGAGAGGACGAGATCCTCAGAGTGTAGTGATTGGCTGGTTTGGTACCAGTATTGGAGTATGACGACTCTTCGGAGTTGAGATCGAGGGATCAGATCAGGATGGTTGGGCTGCAGCGGGCAGCCGGGTTTGTGATAACCCTAGTAGGTGATTGATTGGACAAGTTACTTGGAGTGTGGTACTTGTGATCGGATCCAGAGGTGGACCGGTCGGTGGATGTTGTGTATGGAGAGGTTGGTACCAGCGGTGAGACTATCGCATGGTTTTGGAGTTTCGGTAGCAGAGTGTTCTAAGATTGGTCTGCACGAGGTTGTGATAGACACTGCTATTGATGGACGTAGTCGAGTCTTATCGAGTTGGATAGACTCAGGTTGCCATGACGATTGTGACGATGGGATTCGTCAGTCGTGACGATGATACGAGGTGTGTGAGTGACGCACAGTACGAGGATAGATTCTGGATTCGACTCGGTGACGGCTGAGTCTGATCGCAGAATAAGATGCGGATGTTGGGTGGTGGCATACTTGCCACGCTCTTTTGAAGGTGGTAGTTGTGAATGGGATAAAGATGATCCCAAGTGGCTCAATGCGAGGTACGGGAGTACTTGGTATGGAGACCAATTTCCCCAGTGAGAGAGATCAGTTTCCTCAGTGATGGAGACCAGTTTCCTTGTGATGGAGACCAGTTTCCTCAGTGATGGAGATTAGTTTCCCCTGTGTTGGAGATCAGTTTCCCCAATAATGGAGACTAGTTCCCCTAGTACTGCGAGATGGAGTCGCGAGGGTGTACTCAGAAGTATTGAGGTGAAACGTGAGATACAGGTGAATAGATGACGTATGGGTCAGTTTGCCAGATTTGGTAGTACGCAGAGATTTGGCTTCAGATCATGATAGACGTTGCGATCTGTTTAGCCTACCGACCGATGTTAGTGGATTCCGACCAATTCTGTGAGTCAGAGTTGGATCATGTTAATTAAAGGTACGAGGAGTGATATGACAGCTAAAATGTTCAAAGAGGGTGTAAGAACTGAACACCTAAGCTGTGAGTCAAATTTGATTGACGTGACAGGTAGATGGTATTTAGCGTCACGGGATGTGATAAGTGAGTGTCCGAGGTGTTGGACTGATGTTCGTCTGGTAACGGACGGTTGGGGTCTGGACCATGATTGGAGTGCGGATGGTAGTTTGTGGTTGGACGTGGCCAGAGAGCAGCCTTGTGTAGGTCGGGGGCGCCCCGATGTTGTTGTGGTATAGGTGCATCAGAGTGTTATGCACGTTAGAAGATGGGATTGATCACGATCAATCGGTATATCGGGTTGAGAGTGCCCGAGAGTACGAGTACGTTGTAGTTTGGATAGAGTCCTAGATGGACATGAGTGGCAATCAGATAGGGTCCGATAGTGACAGTTTGGAGACTCACCGGAGTCTAGATGACAAGTGGTATCGCTGAGTGATGCGAGATACGATGCGAGGACTCGAGAACGAGTCGAGATCAGAGTAATGCAGTGAAGCGCAGTGGAGCCGGGAGTTGCCTGCTGGTCACGACGGATGTGACCTGTGAGGGTAATGGATGGATAGTTATCCGATGCATTCAGATCGATGTGTTTGATGGGACTCTCAGAAGAGTCAGTTTGGGTATAAGAATTTGAGAGAGTTGACTCGTACGAGTAGAAGAGTCAGTTTGGACATAGGTCTGAGGATGACCTGTAAGACGGGATTTGTGCCATCGTGATGGCAGGATCTATAGGTTGTTGTCTGATCAGATGCTGAGCAGGATGCCAGCTTAGACGTGGTAGCCCTTAGTGGGGATGCGTTTTCAGCCTGACGACTGTCAGATGGAACCTGTCAGGGTGGCGGACTGAAAAACCGTTTAGATATCAGCTTGGTGTCGTTTACTTGTCAAAGTGAGTGATAGGCGAGATAGACGAGTGTCAACATTTTGTCTCGAGTGAGACGTACGAGCTGACGTGTAGTTCTCGAGAATGAGTTTGAGCTTTGGAGGCTCTAGTGACGGTATGTACCGAGGACGATACCGTTGAGTATGGTATGTGTGTTGCATGTGTACTGCTACACGAGTATTCTTGTGTGGGGTGCAGCGATCCGAGTTGAGGAAAAAGGTTGGATTCCACAGTTTGGTTGTGGAATCGGGTCGATTTGAATTTCGAGGACGAAATTCCTTAAGGGGAGAAGTTTGTGACGACCCATCCCGAATTAGCGAGATTAATTAAGAATTAATGACTGATTAGGAGACTAATCGGAGCTTAGACGAGGATTAGCGGAAGTTCAGGCGAAATGACGATTTTGCCCCTAGAATGGGTGAATCGTTGAATTTTCGTTTAGGCGGTCAAATGGACTTTGGCCGATGACTGTGACGTAGTTCGGGACGTCATGAGTTCATAGATAGGTGGCACGCTCGATTTCGACGTTCGTGGAAAAAGTTATGACATTAGGAAGTCCAAGGGCATTTTGGTAATTTGGGCCAAAAGTTAACTTTTGATGACAGGACCCGCCCCGATCCCACGGGGACCACAAGGGGACGTGCCCTGCTCCCGTCTGACACCCAAATTAACGTTCCAATTTTAACCTCAAAAGTTCAAATGAATAAATAACTAAATAAAGTTATACATCAAATCCGAAATAAACCGATGTCGGACAAGGGATAAAGTTCCAAATTACAAATTGCGAGCACGACTCTAAAGTAAACCTGCGGGTAAACCACCCAACATGGGTTCAGGTACGCAGAAGTAGATCTATGCCCCAGTCTCAGGATCCTCCTCTACCTCAGTAGCACCGCCTGGAGGGGTTACCAAAACAATAAGGGTGAGTGGGCCGAAACTCAAGTTTATAAAACCATTTAATAAGTAAAACATATAATTTAGCCCTCCGTTTTCCAAACATGCATGCATTAGAATTTAAAACCATAAATCATATAGTACGAACCATAAGGCATGTAATAAAATCATAAGATAAATTTTAGCTACTGCACTATACGCTCCGATCCCGACATCCCAGATGTCTGACGTCCCTGACGTCCAATAAGGTCACAGTCTCAAGGCTACGCGTGCCACTCGGGTCTCAATTCCGAGTCCAATCCCCGAACCCTGTCCGGGTACGGCATCTCAAATGCCTAGCGTCCTAGACGCTCGACGTCTCTGGCGTCCAATAAGCAATCCTGCTCCTGAGTCATTTTACGGTCCAGTTCCTTCGTAGAATGACCCCTCGCAGGCAATGCGCCATGACCACTCCGGGGTACCACATCCGGAGGAGACAGTATCATAAGAATGGATCTATACATTGCAGTACCAAATACATTTTATTGATATCCACATGCAAAACATATATATATACATAGATAAAAATCCAACCAATCTTTAAGTTTCATCAGACGGGTCTCAAACCCAAATACCGTGAAACGTGCCATAACCATAATTTTAATATCATCAAAACCGTTTCTTGATTCCAGCATGTGAACGTATAAGTAAATCGTAAAACATTTAAGCATGCAAGAGTTTAATGAAATCAGGCGCACTCACAGTACAATCCTGCTGAAAACCGAACGTATACCTTCGACCTGGTACAATTGTACAATCCCTGTCATGTCCAAAGTATACGTAAAGGTCAATACAAACCCCTAACATTCAACCATGAAATCCTAGGCTGAAACCGGCCCGGAAAAGCCGCCCAAACGCGCTTCTCGAGGTAATAAACCTCATTTTGACCAACATAATGATCTCCGATCAACCCGAAACCACAGCCATTGGATCCGGATCGTCGAAACCTAAAGAATGGTGGTGGTGACACCAAAAATACTGTTCACACGCGCCCACACGCGCCAGTCAACGTCCTAGTCAAAGCAGGAACAGTTCCTGCTGACGTCATCGCTGGCGTCAGCATGACGTCATGCTGACAGCTGTCAGGTCTGACGTGTCAGACTCTGACAGGTGCCACGTGTCAACACTTGATTGGTCCATATCACTGATCTATCAGGCCACGTGTCAGATCTGACATGTGCCACGTGTCAGCACGGCACTGGTCCACGTCACTGACATGTCAGTGACACGTGGCAGTCCCTAATTGGGCCACGTCACCGACATGTCAGTGCTGACTGTGCACTGACATGTAACACGTGTCGTCCGAAGAGTGGTCCACGTCACCTGATAGGTCTGACAGGGTGCCACGTCATCACCTCTGTCCTCCTGACGGGTCGACCCGTTTCTCTGCAACTGGGTCGATCAGACCCGCGATCTGACCCGGTCACCATTTCATCAATTTTCAACCATTTTAACTCAGGTTTGTTCCTAAGTGTTCGTCTCAATCCCAGAAACGGTTCTAGCTAAACAAAATTATAAAACAAGGGCTGAATAGAAGTCTTACCTCGATGAACAGAATCTGGGTTTCCCGTCGCCTTTTAACCTTTGTTCAGGCCACCACTGGTCACGAAACCGAGCCCTAGAGGTTCCTAACAGTCCAGAGAGTCGATTAGGGTCAAAAGGAATAAAAAATATAGGTTGGAATTCAAGCTTCCAAACTCTGTGTTTTTAGACAGTTTTAGGGTTAGCACAGTCCTACCTCGCCGCCGTCTGCCGCCGTTCACCGCCGTCCCTCAGCCCTCACCAGTGAGTCTCTCACACTCAGACACAGAGCATGGGTGAAATGCAAGTGTGTTGATTGAATGGACGGTATGTGTGTGCAATCGGGTAGGAAAATATAAAGGATGGAGGGAATTATGCTAAAATGATTTGGACGGTCCAGATTTAATCTCAGGAAATGAGATCAAGGGCTGAGAGGAAATCTGGGAACTTTTGATGAGTGGCTGAGATTTAAAGGTAGATTTAATTCTATTTAAATGCTTAGTGGAGCTGATCCAATCTAGCCAATGGATGAGTGGCACTTGTCACTCATCCAGGTGTCCTCCAATCATAATATCAGAATAAAATATTCGACACGATTACCGAGACGCGAACCTCCCGATTTCACGTTTCTGACCATAACTTCCTCGTACGAAGTCCGATTTCGGCGTGCCGCCTGTCTACGGACTCATGGCATCGAGACCTACCTAACGGTCCTTGAGTCATGTGAAAATTAGTTGCCAAACGAAAAGTCAATATTTTCGCCCCTAAAGTCCAAATTACGGTAATGCCCCTGAACTTCCGATAGTCATAACTTTTTCCCTGAGCGTCCGAATTGGACGTGCCACCTGTCTATGGACTCGTGACGTCCCGAACTACGTCACGGTCATTGGTCAAAGTCCATCTGACCCATAAATCAAAAAGTCAACAATTTGGCCATACCATACACAAGGGTAAAAACGCTAATTCATACATTAAATTACATTATTATAATCCTCGAATTTCCGGGGTCTTATATTTGACCCGGGAGATTCGATGGCCGGGGTCCAAAGACCGTTACGTATATCGAGACAATACGAATCTGTAGACAGGCGGCACGTCAAATTCGGACGTTCGACGACGAAGTTAAGGTTCACGGAAGTACGAAAGTACTATTGCACGATTTACGAAACGGGTTACTTTTGGACTTTTGTGGGGCCCAGATCACATCCCAAGGCCCAATGGATGAGTGACAAGTGTCACCCATCCACTGGCTCTTCCCTTACATACATGCATCGATCATCTTCTGTTTTCCCTTCATCCAAACAACCCATCCGATCTCACTTCCACCCACATCCAAACCTGCACCCCAAACCATCATCTATGAGACTTAAAGAGAAAGAGAGAGAGACTGAGGGTAAGGTCCATTTTTCCCCTTATTTCAATTTTGAAGTTATAGGTTGTTTTGGATGTTTGGGATAGGACTAGGGGGTTGCTAGGATGTTTTTAGGAGGTTTTGGTGGCTGGTTCACGGCAGAGGAGGGAGTGGGAACCGCTGGGAAAAATAGGGTCGTGTTGTTCAAGATTGAACCATGGGATTTAGACGTTTTCGGTTGAGTTTAGGGATTTGAATTGATAGAAAACATGAAAATAGGAAGAAAGGAATCAAAAAGGAAGAAGTGGGATGAAAAATGGGGAGTCTAGAGTCGTGAACCGGTCACCTCGGTCCAACTGGACCGGCCAAACCAGGTGAACCGGACGGCTGAAGCTTGCTGTGCAGGAATAGTGCAGGCGCGTGAGGACCACGCACATGCCACTCCTTGGGCGTGTGACGCCGCGTGACAGGGTATTTGGGGATATGTTCAACACACGAAACCTTCTATTCGATGTAACGAACATTTTGGGACTGGTTTCGTATCAATCGGACATCGTTTCGATATAGTTCGAGTTGTCCCAAGGTTTAGGTTCGCGTTTAAAAATAGTTAGAAAATCAGAAAAATTACGGGACTTTAGTGAGGGGTTATATAAGTAGTTAGTAACCCTCTAATTGAATTTGGACAGGTTCGGGAATCCCGGAGGCGACGATTGACCCGGGAGACGATTATGACACGCGTATCGAAGCGCGGCTTCGGACGATCTATGAGTGGACCTTTCCTTCGAATTGGATGCTTGCATAAATGTTTTATAATTGTTTTATTATATGTTTTGTGATGCCATGAGTGCATTGGTTTGTGGTAGCCTAGGATTTACGTATTTGCATGTATTTCAAGATTTTTGAGTTTATACGATTCTTATACGTGCTAGGTTTTCAATGACGGTTTCATAAATTGGTTTTGGATTTGGAAATATGAAATCGGGCACAAGGCCCATTTGATTTACGACCTCTCGGACTTGGAGTCCATTTGATTTGACGAGGAATCAGACCTAGGGTCCATTTGAACGATACGATCGGCCCGAGGGTCCAGTTGGTTTACGATTCGGGTTTGAGGCCCATTTAGTGGTACTATCGGGCTTGATGCCCCGTTGATTTATGATATTGGGCCTGAGACCCATTTAGTTGAGATATCGGGCCTAAGGCCCCGTTGGTTGTGAAATCGTACGTGAGGTCCTGTTGAGTTATGGTTTCGGGCTTAGGGCCCAGTTGGTTGTGATATCAGGCTTGAGTCCCAGTTCAATTTGTGAAATGAGTATTCGAGCATGGGACCCTGTTGAACTGAGGATTTTGGCCGAGGCTTGTGAAAGTGATTTGAATCGGATTCAAGGAATCCTGTTGAGATGAATCGGGTAAGAGACTCAGTTGAGAAATGTATTTGAGAAAGAAATATTTGAAAAGATATGAACCCTCCATATTGATTATATGGTCTCCTCCAACATCGAGACCTGGAGAGTCAGGATCCACAGACCAGAGTGGGTATCTCCATCGGGATCCCGTTCCAGGAGTGGTGGTTACTTATTATAATGTGGTCCTGGACCAAATTCCGGAGAGATATGTGGACTAGATCCAGAGAGAGAGCTCAGACTAGATCCAGAGATTGAGCCTCCCAGATGGAGATTCCTGGGAGAAGACTCGGAGTGAGACCCCGAGTAGTGTGCACACTAGTATAGATTCGATATCGTGACTATATCGGGGATGTGTTCCCTACGAGCTGTGTGCCCCAAGTTGGCATCTTCTCGGAAGAGCCGCGGATGGGTTATACATATATTGATACGTATGAGATCTACAGAAAATTAATTGGGGGCGGAGACCCCGTGTTTTATGATTTAGAAAGTCATTTGGGGCGGAGACCCCGTATTCGATGTTTTAGAAATGATTTGGGGCGGAGACCCCGTATTCGATGTTTTAGAAATGATTTGGGGGCGGAGACCCCATACTTGATGTTCTAGTATTTCACTGAGAATGGATTTGGGCCGAGTCCCTATTGATTTGACCTACGGGTTTTGAATATCGATTTCGGGTCGGGGACCCAAATGGATTTACGGGGTATGAAGGTTTATGGGGCCGGACATGATCCCTTGAAAGGTTTTGTAAATGCTTGAAAAGGTTTTTATGAACGTTTGATAAATGATTTTGAATGCATGCGTATGTATTTATGAAGGGCATACATGTCTTTGTATTAAAATGATTTTATTAAATTATTATTTTTGTCCACTCACGACCTTTGATGTTTTAATGCCCTTCAGGTTGATCGCGGATGCGGGCTGTAGCAGAGACGAGACATCACTCCCCTCCTCCTACGATCCTGATGCACTCTGATAGCCCCGGCGAGGGCAGAGATGGAATTTTCCCTGGTCTGACACGTGGTGTTAGAAGGGATCAGGCGGGTCCCACGTTAATCCCGGGGGACTTGGGACCGGTCCTGACACCTATCCTCTATCCAGGTCGACCCGGATCTCTGCAACAGGGTCACGCAGACCCGCGGACCTCACCCGGTCCGTTCTTCCATTTTTTACCACCATTTTCAAAGTTGTTTCTTCCGGTACAATCGTCCAATCAACCGTAATCGATCTATGTGATCAACACACTCAAAAACGACCTAGAATTACCTGTTCGAATCGATGAACAGTGGCTCTATTTTTCCTATGTTGATAACCTTTGATTTCGGCCACCTCTTGCCTTGAAAACCAGCCCATTAAACTCGTCTCAGTCCCTAGAACTTGTTAGGTCCAACCAAATCGACCAACACATGCCCAAACCCCATTTTCAAATTTTGAACCAAAACGGGCTTACGATTTACCTTTTTCCCGCGACTCCATCGCCGTCCATGACGGACCTTCCACCTCCACGCGTCACTGTCTCACCCTCACCCTCAGTCTTAATCTCACAGGGTTCCTCAATCGATCCAGCAAGGGAGGTGAGAATTTAGGTGGTTTGGGTTTCGGGTTTGGTTCGAATGAAATAGAGAAGGGGGTGGATTCATATATTTGTAATGATAGGCAATGGATAAGTGACACTTGTCACTCATCCATTGGGCCTGGAAAAATATCTGGGGCCCACTCAAGATAAAAGTCCACTTGTCTCATAATTCGTGCAATAGTACCCCGAATATTCCGTGATCAGTAACTTTTCCGTCGAATGTCTGATTTCAACGTGCCGCCTGTCTACTAACTCGTATTGACTCGATCTACGTAACGTTCCTTGGTCCTCATGCATTGGACTTCCTGGGTCAAAAGTTAACTTTTGCCCCCGTTTAGGGGAAAATCTCAATTTCATTCCAAGCGTCCGATGATCCTTGACTAATCCCCAATTAGCCTCGCTAATCCGCAATTTAATCTTAATTAATCCCAAAAATTTGGGACGGGTCGTTACACAATCCTTCTGGATGATTATGGGATGTGCCTTGCTCCCGTTTGACAATCAAACTCAAGATATCGAAAATGACCCTTTAAGTTTTAAAGAACGATTTAAAGTACAACATTGTCAAACTAGGGATAAGTATCTATACATAATCGAGCATACATGATAGTACAATAAAAGTACTAAGTTCGACCCCGAAACGTATCTAGGTGTGCAACGGTACTCTTATATGTCTCAACCTCAATGTCATCCCAAATATATGTGCCACGGCCTAGAGGGTCAATAAAATAGACAAAGTGTGATTGGACGAAAATAAACATTTTCGAATATACGATTTAAGAAACAATCACAGTTTTCCCCTCCGTTTTATAAACATGCATAGATATCAAATCGTATGAAAGTATTTCAAATCATATATAAATATCTATATCTGGACACACACATATTAGTAAAACAAAATATAACCAATCCTCAATATCCATAACTAGTAACTGTCATGATTTCAAATGCTATGCGTGCAACTCGGGGTCTCATCTCCGAGTACATCCCTAGGATCTACGACGTCCAGGGTGATATCATAATAGAGTGCTTCCCCAGGATCTACGACGTTAGGGGTGATATCATAATCTGACCCTCGAGAGCCTGAGCCTCTCCTCATAGCTACTCATCCCAGGTAGTGTACCGTGACTACTCCAGGATCCTTAATGTCTGGAGGAAACAATCCAATTCACATTGGATGGTATATGTGGAACAATAACCAAATCCAGTAAAAAGTCATTTCAAAACCATTTATGTCTCAAACCGAGTCAAAACATTGTTTAATTGGGCCTATGCCCGAGACATGACTTTCACAAGCATTTTCCACAAAACCATCAGAAAACAGTGTCTAGAACTCATTTTATAAATCTAGCTTTATCCAAATCGATCCTACCAAATAGGTTTATTCAAATCACCAAAAATCATAGTCTTTTATTCAAATCCCCATTTGACTCCAAATCTAAGTCAAAATGTAATCCAGTTGGGTCTCAAACGCAAAACACCATTTTCACGCAAATCCGTAAAATTGTTCATAAATCGATAATTTAATCCATAACATCATCAAGTAATGATATCGAATCATTTCAACTCAAATCATGTAATAAAGAATTTAAAACATTTATGCATGCATTTCATTTATAAAACAAAAGTCCACTCACACACTATCCAAGCTGCGCCGTCGATATCCGCGCCATAAATCACACCAAAGCTAGTCCAAAGTCTCCTTGCCTATCCAAATCACATCTGAGGGTCACTAACGTTTTCTATAAGACCACACGATAAATCCTCAAAAAACTCGGTACTGGAAACGTGTCCCGAACACGCTTCCTAAGGCTAAAAACCTCTAAACGACTTATCAAATGGTCTCCAATCGACATGAAACCACCACCATTGGATTTAGATAGTCAAAACCTTTTGAACATGACCAATTTGACCTTGAAATTTGTGTCCACACGCCCACACACGCTGGTCAATGTTCACTCAACGCTGATCGTCGACAGTCAACTACGGACCAAGCGGTCAACAACGGTCAACACGACATCATGCTGACGTAAGTCTAACATCTCACAAGTTTTACATCCTCTGACAGCTTACCACGTGGTGTAACGACCCATCCCAAAATTATGTGATTAGCGAGACTAATCAAGGATTAATATGGATAATCAAGGATTAATATGGATTAATCAAGGATTACCGGACGATCAGGGTAAAATGATGATTTTGCCCCTGAAAAGGGTAAAAAAGTTAACTTTTCACCCAAGAAGTCAAATGCAAATGAACCGAGATCCATTACGTAGATCGAGATAATACGAGTCCGTAGATAGGTGTCACGTCTAAATCAGACATCGTACGGGAAAGTTACGGGTTTAGAACGAATCATGGTACGATTACACAATTTACGAGGCAAGTTGACTCTTGTTTCTAGTGGCCAAAATATCCTAGCCTGAACCAATGGATGAGTGACAAGTGTCACTCATCCATTGATGGCCATCACACATTCATGCATATCCCTTCGCTTTTGGTTTCGAAAACTCGAACCCCTCACCCAACCCATTTCTTCATTTGCTTCAGCCCCTACTACTACTTCAGAGGGAGACTAAGATTAAGAGTGAGGGCCAACTGGACAGTGAGGAAGGTGGAGACACAACTGGGCTGCAGGCCAGGAACCAAGGTAAAACCTGAAAACCATTTGAAATTGGTTTTTGATTTTCAAACATTTGGGACACGTTCGGAAGCTTGGTTAGTGTTCCATGAGTCCCTACGAGCATCTGAGAATAAAAAACAAGGGCTGAGGATGGTAGTACAGAGCTGGGTTCTAGTTCAAAAGTTGGTCGTGAAGGTTTGAAGTCGAGATGAGTCAGTAGGAAGAAAAAAAGTGGAAAATGGTTGAGAAATGAAGAAGATAGAGTCGGGTCAGGATCGCGGGATGAATGACATGTTACAGTCAAATTGGTAGACCCGTACGAAGGAATATGATGATGACATGGCAAGCTACATCATCACTATCAGGCCATGTGGCCAACCAAAAGGTGACACGTGGCCAGGTGTCAGTCTAGTCAGTAGTGATATGGCAATGCCACGTTAGCCATGTTAGACCACATGGACCAATGAGGTGGTGACACATGGCAAGTCCACGTTAGCACTGTCAGGCCACGTGGACCAGTGAGGAGGTGATAGTGTGTTAAAGATCTGTTAGAGGTGTCAAGGACACGTGGCAGTGATGATGTTAGTAGGTAACGTCATCACGTGACTTGGCAGTGTTAGAGGGTGACATGTGGCACTAGTCAGGGAGTGCCATGTGGCAGGCTATCAGAGCTTATAGGTGTTAGATCTGTCAGACTGACGTCAATAGATGACGTCAGAATTGACCGCCATTGACTGGACTTTGATCTGTGCGTGAGGGCGTCTGGGCATAAATTTCAAGGTGAAACTGGCCATTTTCAAAAGGTTTCGACGATATGAATCCAATGGTGATAGTTTTAGGTTGATTGGAGGTCGTTTGATAAGTCATTTGGAGGTTTTTAGCCTTGAGAAATGTGTTCGCGATACATTGACTATTCCATGAGTTTTGAGGGTTTATGATTACGACTTGTATCGATGGATAATGACCTTTGAGTATGATTTGAACAGGTCCAAACGTCCCAGAGACTGTGTATAGGCTTCAGATTGGCTTACAGTGCGGGTTTCGAACACCCAGCGTGGATCGCCTGTGAGTGGACTTTGATTTCAAAATGATGCATGCATATATATATATATATATATATATGTTTTAAAGATTATCAATATGGTTTGAAATGGCCGTTTTATTTATAGTTTTGAATGAGGTATTTCATTATGATTTATATGTTGGTTTGATCATGATTTGAATGATGTTTTGAATAACGGTTTTAAACGATTTCACAGGGATACGTTAAATCGATATTTCGAGCTTGAGACTCGGTTAATTTAAGGTTTAACTTACAGTGTAGTGAAATATGAAACTGAATAATGTTTTGATTTGGAAATGAGATTTCGGGCTTGTGACACTATTGAAAAGACATTGGACTACGGGAGTGAGTCCATGTGTATTTGAAAACCATGTCTCGGGCTAGGACCCTATCGAGATGATTTTGGAGATTAATTTTGGGGTAGAGGCCCTATGAGATTTGATTTGACCGGATTCGATGAATCCTGGAGTTATGGAATTTTTTTACTGAGACCATCCTCTATGATGCGTTGATAGCTTTCAGACGTCGACCATCCCGTGGGATGTGTGATCCTGGAGGGGTCACGTGGACACTACCTATAAGAGTGTCAGAGATGGACATTTTACAGACGTCGACCATCATGTGTGATGTGTGATCCTGAGTTAGAACACCTAGACGTCGAGCCACGGGCTCCAGAGCCAAGTGTATATTAGGATGTGTAATTCTGAGTCGCACGCGTAGCGCTGATATCGTGACTGTTGATGAGATGAGATGAGATAGATGTCGGATACAAGGATTGGTCATGTTTGTGATGATTGCTTTAGATATGGATGCTTTCACAGGTTATTGCTTTGAAAAGCAATATGGTTTGGTTTTAAGAAAGCAACTCAATTTCTTTGTGTTGGTCTTACGACGATTGCATTGTTTTTCTTTTATACTGTTTTGTTGAACAAAAATTGTTTTTAAATTGATATGCATGCATGCTTTTAAGTGAAGGGTATAACTGTCATTTTTGATAAATGGTTTTCCAACTATTTATTTTGTCCACTCACACCTTTTATTGTTTTTGATATCCTTTTGGTTGATCGCAGATGCGGGCTTTACCAGAGACCGAGACATCACATGCCGCTAAGGACTCCACAAGTCACCGCGCACTTTAGGTAACCTCGAGCGAGTTACGGTTTTATCCCTAGTCTGACACATGGTGACAGACGGGAGCAGGATATTCGCATAAATCCTGAGAGATTAGGGATGGGTCCTATCAGCTTGGTATCAGAGCACTAGATTGCTCTTGTAGTGTTGTGCATGTGCCAGATGTAATGACTCTACGATGAAAACAGCATGTCATCAACCTGATAGTGAGGGTAAGAATAAGAAGTTTAAGTGGGAATGAACCTCATATAGGTTCCATTTGGCATTGGATGTCGTGGCTAGTAGTGATGGACCCAAGTAAGGTCGAGTAGACACTAGGAGGGCCGAGTTTCTTGTGTGCCCAGTGGTTGAGAGCCATAGAGTACTAGAGTATGGTGACTCCCAGGAGATATGACCGACGATTGGTCAAGATGTAGGTGTTCGTGGATGACCCTAGTTGTGATTAGTTGGACAGGCTACCAAGAGAGAGGTACTTACGAATCGGATCATGGGCATAGATCAATCGGTTGACTATATGCGTGAGCAGATAGGTGTGTGCCTACACTTTTAAGGCACACCACCATTCCCTTCCCAGACCATTCCCCCCTAGCATGAATGTGGGATTGTTCACCGTTCCCTCCAGGACACGGGTCTTACAATCCACCCCCCTTAGGGCGCAGCGTCCTCGCTGGTACACTTCCCGGTCGGGGTCTGGCTCTGATACCATTCTGTCATGACCCGGCTCATCTAACACAATATTGTCTGCTTTGGGCCCAGCTCTCACGGTTTTGTTTTCGGGAGCTCATGTGCAACTTCCTAGTAGGTCACCCATCATAGGATTGCACCAGCCTCAACTCGCTTAACTTTGGGGTTCCAATCCCCTTCAAAGCCACTAAGCTCCCAAAAGGTCTCGTAATCCACCTCTGGTCTTCTTGAGGATCTCCCCCACCGCTTCGTGGAGAGGTTCTACGTCTCGGAGGCATCGTCAATCGCACACTGAAAGAGGCATAGAAACAGTCAAACAACCTAAACACAACCTCACAAACCGACAAATCCGACATACTCGACAAACCTATGCTCTGATACCATTCTGTCACGACCCATTCCATCTAAGACAATATTGTCCGCTTTGGGGCCAGCCCTCACGATTTTGTTTTCGGGAGCTCACGGTGCAACTTCCCAGGGGGTCACCCATCTGGAATTGCACCAGCCTCAACTCGCTTAACTTTGGGGGACCCCCTGGGAAGTTGCACCGTGAGCTCCCGAAAACAAAACCGTGAGGGCTGGGCCCAAAGCGGACAATATTGTGTTAGATGGAATGGGTCGTGACATAATGGTATCAGAGCATAAGTTTGTCGAGTCTGTCGGATTTGTCGGTTTGTGAGGTTGTGTTTAGGTTGTTTGACTGTTTCTATGCCTCTTTCAGCATCCGAGTGACGATGCCTCCGAGACGTAGACCCTCTCCACGAAGCGGTGGGGCAGATCCTGAAGAAGCCCAGAGGTGGATCACGAGACCTTTTGGGAGCTTAGTGGCTTTGGGGGGGATTGGAACCCCAAAGTTAAGCGAGTTGAGGCTGGTGCAATCCTATGATGGGTGACCTACTGGGAAGTTGGACATGAGCTCCCGAAAACAAAACCGTGAGGGCTGGGCCCAATGCGTTTGAGGTAATTTAGGTTGTACCGAGTTCTCGATGCGTTATCGGAAAATTTACGTGGTTGCCCCATCTATAGGACGTTTTCTCAGGTATGTAACCCATATTGCAGCCATTTTTTCGGAAGGTACCGATAGAGTTGAAGTCATTGAGAGACCAATACATAACTTAATGGATTTGGGGATCAGTTGACTTGTCATGTCATTGTTGGGAGTCCCAATTTTCTCGATTGGAATTCGAGGGAACTTCGAGAGTTGGATTTGACCAAATAGTGGGACAGTGAGCTGGTACAGAATGAGTATTCCGTAAGAAGTGGCAGCTTAGTGACTTTCTTCATCACCTCTGGAGTTTCATGGATGTATAAGCTTGTAAAGGTCGAGCTGAGTTGAGGAACAGGAGGTACTTGGTGTCACCTAGTGTTGTGAGTAAGTATCGATTTTGTTGAACCAGTGTTGGGGTTCCTAGTTATGATTTCATTGTTGCAAGATTAGTGTGGATCCACAGCAGATCAAGAGGGTAGCACGGTGATCGTGATGAGGGTGGATCGAGGTGATTGTAGATTGAGATTGGAATCACTCAGATTATATGAGTCTCAGTGATTGTTGGGTGGAGGTTTATCCCTGTAATTGTAGTCTATTGATGGGATTGACTCAAAATGGAGTCAATCTAGTGTAAGACAATCATTGACTGAACGGAAGATTAGTTACTACTCTAGTTTGACTATCTTGGATGATAGTGAGGGTTTTGGAAATGACAGTGATGCATCGATACACGGATTTAGATTGTGTACTTCTGCTGCACGTGAAAGTTTTGCTTTTACAGCTAGACAGTTGAGGGGATTAGAGCTTAACTCAAGGCAGAGGAGACAACTAGGGCTATTTGACTGACAATGATGGAATATTTGAGCATCATTCTGGAATCGTTAATATAGTATCCAATGCCTCGAGTATGATGTTGCAGGCTCATTAGCACTTATGCGTACGATTCATTGACGCTTAATGTTAGTGATCCGGTTGGAGATATTGTGCTGTTTATAGATGACCATGGAGTGATAATAGCTAGTGGCCCGGTGAGACTTAGGCTGGACCAATTGTTACAAAGCAGTTTTAGGATCTGACCCTTCGCATCATCACGATGGCGGTCGAGGTTGGGATTGGTGCATCTTGGTAGACGTAAGCTGGTTGAGTTCTGGATTTGGTCCGGTGACCACGAGAACTCAGAGAGGACGTTGCATATAGTGTATGATCTGTCCAGAACAGATATCAGACAAACATGTTCCAATTTTGGATCATGAATGGCTACCAAGGTAGCCATGTAGTAGACGGAATAGATCCGAGATTGTGATTGTATGTGGATATTGGTACGTGGTCAACTTGCACTACTCACACGATTGACAAGATGATTGTTGAGGATTGAGCAGTCTGAATGATACAATATGATCATCAGATTAAGAATGAAATAGACTTGATATGGTAATCGGACGGGTACTGATGTTGATTGTACATTGAGTCCGAGGACTGGACATCGAATAATGTGTGCTAGTACAGAGTGATTGTGAGAGGGTTCTGCTGTTGTGTGAGCATGGAGCTCAGGGCCATGATGGGCCAGAAGAACCCTAGTGTTTGTGATTGTGATTTCCTCGGCTAGAGCAAGTATTCGATAAGGTCTAGATACACTCAGGATGAGTAAGATGTTAGTTGAGATGACAATTTGAGACTCCTCTCGAGTCTGGATCACAGTGTTGGCCACTGAATGAGATGAGATACTAAAATAATACTCTAGTAAGAGTCATATTTTGGTACGAAACTTGAGTGGAGACATTGGAGCCATAGGTTACTGGCTTGACACGACGGTACGTCGTGAGTGTGATTGACGGCTAGAGATTATCTAGTGAAAAATAATTTGAGGTCGCTCAGTGTAAGCAAAGTTGTTAGACTTGGTTCTGAGTGCAACTATGTGGATGACAAGTGGGAATGACGATGGTTGATGTCTCAAACGTTCGAGAATCGAGCGAGATTCAAGAATTGAGCAGTGGAGATTTCAGTGATAGTTGGGTCACTCGCTTGTCGCATACGGTCGCTGAGGATGGGCAGAGTTTCAGCATTTACCATTGGATTGCAGTTGACGTCGAGTGATGTTTGGTTCTTATGAGTAATGTGGATAGTTTTTGGACTTATGCATGGACACGTAGGAGCCTCGAGTTGGACGCAGGATTGAATATCCCCAGTTTTGGTGTAGATTGGAGAGACTAATCAAGGATTAATCACGGATTAATCGAGGATTATCGTACGATCGGGGTAAAATGAAAATTATACCCTTGAAAATGGTGGAAAATTTGGCTTTTGACTCAGGAAGTCAAATGCAAGTGGGCCGAGGTTCATTACGTAGGTCGAGACAATACAAGTACGTAGACAAGTGGCACATCGAAATCAAACATTGTATGGGAAAGTTATAGGTCTGAAACAAGTCATGGTATAATTACATGATTTACGAGGCAAGTTGACTCTTTTTTCTAGTGGGCCAAAATATCCTAACCTAGACCAATGGATGAGTGACAAGTGTCACTCATCCATTGATGGCCATCACACATTCATGCATATCCCTTCCCTTTTGTTTTCGAAAACCCAAACCCCTCACCCAACCAGTTTCCTCATTTGCTTCAATCCCTGTTGTTGCTTCACAGAGAGACTACAATTGAGAGTGAGTTTGAGAGGCTGACTGGACCGTGAGGATAACAGATGTAACTACCCGTAGGAAAGTGTTTTATATATGTTACGAACATGATTTTAGATGCCATGAGTGCATATGATTTGAATATGAATTGTTTGGCATT
This sequence comes from Prinsepia uniflora, assembly GCA_032719365.1. Classification (NCBI taxonomy): domain Eukaryota; kingdom Viridiplantae; phylum Streptophyta; class Magnoliopsida; order Rosales; family Rosaceae; genus Prinsepia; species Prinsepia uniflora. The sequence continues at coordinate 29,774,311 of CM064872.1, read as the reverse complement.
TTCGTAGGAAAATGCGTTATTGTACGTAGTTCAAGATTTCGATTTTATATGATGTTTGGGCTTCGACCGAGTATACTATGTGCTTGTGTTTTATGTGATTCCAAAGGTTTCACGGAGATGCATGAAATCGAGGAACTGATTTACAGTTTTGGGGGATTTCATGGAAATGCGTGAAATCGAGATTCGGGCACGAGTCCAAGTTGAACAATTATTTGAAAGTGGTTTAAAAATGAGAAAATGGTTTTCAGATTTAGAAATATCTTTCGGGTATATGACCCAGTTGATTTGAGGTTTGACTTAGAAAATAGTAAAACGTGAGATTAGTCGGGCTACGACCCAATTACCAGATTTCGAAAGATATTTCGGCCATGAGAACAAGTTGTGAATTGACAGGATTCCAGGAATCCTATGTTATTTTTCAAGCATGAGACCCAGTTAAATTGGATAGGATTCGAGGAATCCTATGTGTGATACTACGGGTTAAAGTCTCGGATGATCGGGTTAGAGTCCCGGTCGATGATGACATTCGGGTTAGAGTCCGGGTGACATGACGCTCGCCTCCGAACTGCGGATCTGTTCCTTCGGGAGAGGTCATGATGCACTGCTTGTTGTCGAGTAGCCAATGGAGGCTATGGCTGAGGGAGGCTCGACTTAGGAGTGCAAATGTTATTCACTGAGATCAATCAGTGATGTGTTCATGATGACCTAGAGACGGTCGCGGCGGGCGATTTGTTCACAAGGACATGCTAGGATTGTGAGCGGTCCTGAGGTATTTGCACTTGTTTTGTATGATTTGGTTTTGAGCTGAGACCTTGCTGAGATACTGGTTTGGATTGAGAAACATTTTTCACTGGATTTAACTTGGGAAGCAATACGTCTTACTTCCGAGAAAGTATTCGAAATAATGTTTTATGATGCATGCATGCTTTTACGTGAAGGATATAAATGAGATTTCGATAAATGATTTTTATAAACTGTTGTTTTGTCCACTCACAGCTTTTATGGTTTTTAATACCCTTTAGGTTGATCGTGTATGCGGGCTGTAGTAGAGATTGAGACATCACATGCCACCACCGATACTCGCGTACTCTAATAGACCCCGAGTGAGGGATGCGTTTATCCTTGTTCTGATACGCGGTGTCAGACGGGAGTAGGCACATCTGACGATAATCTAGGGATGAGTTTATCCTTGCTCTTAGAGTGATGCATTGGTGCTTGATGTGATGTCTCTGCATGGTAATAGCATGTCATCAACTTGTTAGTTGGGGAGAGAGCATGAGGATTTAGTGGAATCGAACCCTGGTTAGGTCATGTTTGGCACGTGGTTCGATGGTTTAGGGTTCGATTGGCATAGGATGCCGTGTTTTAGTGAGGTTTGATCCCGAGTAGTTCATGTGAATCCAACAGCTTAGAGCCGTAGTGTTACTAGTGGATGAGACCCAGTCGACTAGTTGTCCCAGTATACCGACTTTGTAAGTCGGGACCGTTGGAAGGTTATGTCAGATAAGGAACTGTGTCAAAGTGGTATCAGTAGAGGTTGTGGACGACCCTAGTGAAGACTGTTGGGAATAGGAACGTTTGATCCTATTTGGCGTGAAATGCCATGTCTTAGTGTGTCAAATCCTAGAGGGATGTCGATTGGCAGGGGATGCCACGGTTGAGATGTTGTGTGGTTTGGTATGGCATGTTGTGATTGTGACAAGCCGTGGTTGAGCAGGGTTAGACACTGAGTAGGGCCAAGTTCTTGTGGCCCAATGGTTGGAAGCCGTAGAGTTACGAGTGGATGAGATCCTTGGATTGTGGTTACTAGTGGGTTGAGTACTAGCTAACCCCATACGATGACTTTATGGAGTCGAGAGCGATGGATCGGTCAGGATGGACGTGCTGCAGTGAGCAGTTGGGTTCGTGATAACCCTAGTTTGAGATTGATTGGACAAGTTACCAGGAGAGTGGTGCTTGTGGACCATTCAGGGATATTACGTGGTTAATGGTTGGTGCCTGGGGTGAGTTGATCGCATGGGTACAGAGTCTTGATAGCGGAGTGTTTCTGGGATCAGTCTGCACGTGATTGTGACAGACGCTGCTATCAATAGACGTGGATGATTCTTACTGACCTGGATAGGCTCAGGTTACCATGACGACTGAGACGTTGGAGATTTGCCAACCGTGACGATGAATGACTAGTATGGTAGATGTGACCTAGAGTGGCAAATATTTGAGTCCGGTGGGCACTGAGTGAGGCAGAGAGTATCCCGAGTGACTCAGTGCGAGGCACAGCGTATACCTGGTTTGGTGACCAGTTCCCTAGTGATGCGAGACTTGAGACACGAGGGTGTGCTCAGGGGTTGTAACCATAAAGGTTGAAACGTGAGAATCAGGTAGTGATGGATAACATCCTTTTGGATGTGCATAAACGGTATAAATGGACAGGTGAGTTGGATACTAAGGTTGATCGTTTAAAAACACGTGGTTGATGTCCACGTGAGTAACGGCTTGGAGGCTAGGATAATACGACTGAACGGTCATGAGAGATGGGTGACACATGTAGTGAAGCCCCCAATTAGCTCAGCGGGCTTGGAGTGAGTTTTAGGTTATGCTTAAGTTTCCCGATGTGTTGTTGGTGAGAGTGGTGGTTACCACATTCGGAGAGTTGGTCTGGAATAGAATGCTAATAAATATACTTTCTTCTCGTGGAAGTTCTCACTCTGGGATGTGTGAGGTGATGAGAGCTGAGTTGAGGCGAGGTATGACAGATAAAGAGTTCAGAGAGGGTGTAAGACCCTATGACCGGAAATCTAGTCATTAGTTGAGAATGAGAGCTAGTATGGATCCTAGGTTGGGGGGGGGGGGGGGGGGGGTCAACTTGTGTTCTAACGATCGAGGTGATCGAGATATGTGTCCGAGTTTTGGTAGAGTTGGCTGGAACTCGAGTGGATTGAAATAATGGAGATGACCGTGAGTCTGGTAAACTAAACCGAGTTGGATTACAGGAAATGATGTGGTATGAGAATACAAGACATAGGTTGGATATGTGAATGAGTATGAGACTAGGACGATACGTGAGTATCGATCAGAAAAAGATGAATAGCCGATGCCTCGAGTAGGATGTTTTCAGACTCGATATCACTCCGGATGGAGAGATTAAATGGAGTGCTGTTGGAGGGTGACAGGTAACCGATAGGTTCGAGTCTGGTACGTCTTAGTGACGTGAGTCGGTTGACCTTTGGAAAGAACCAAGGAATGAGATTGGTTAGTGAGCTGGCTGGATTATGTCTAGAGTTGGTCAGGTGACCACGATGACTCCGAGAGGATTTGAGTATAGTGAGGTTTGGCCAGGATAGATGTTTGGAACGTGGACAGTAATATGCGGTTGGACGTTGCTAGAGTGCAGCCCTTGAACAGGCCTGGGTAGCACCTTGATGATTGGCATGATGTGGGTGCACCTATGAACAGTGCACATGGACGATGGGGTTAACCCAGTCTGACTGATATGGTAGGATCCTCAGATGGAGTACTAGATGGATATGATATGGTAATCAGACGGGGTCCGATGTTGATTGTACATTGAGTACAGGGATCAGGCATTAAATACTATGCCCTAGAGCAGAGTGGATTGAGAGGGTTCAGTGATTATGTGAGCCGAGAGTTCAGGTCCATGAGGGCCAGAAGAACCCTAGTGATTATGCATATGACTATCCCTGCTAAGGCAAGTATTCGATGGGGGTCCATATGCACCCAGGATGGGTGAGATATCGATTAGTGTATCGACAAGATGAGTGATGTGACATTTAGAATTGGTCACGTTTGTTGCCGAAGTCAGAGTAGTGCAATGGAAGCGCAGTGGAGCCGGGAGTTGCCGGTTGGTCACGTTTGTTGTTGATGGAATTGGCTTCCTTACGAAGTGAATCTGGCATATTGTGGTAATGGAATAAATAGGTATCTGACAAGTTCGAATTGGTATGTAGCGACGGGACTCTAGTGAGAGTCAGCATGAGTTTGGGAAAACGAGGGAGTTGGCTGATGTAAGTACCGAGGGCAACAAATGCCGCAAATTTGAGTATGGTCTTTGAGGTGAGTTTCGTTCTATTGTGATGATAGGATCTAGAAGATGCTTGTATCATCAAATGACGTCATCCTGCCAGACGTTACATGTCAGATGTTAGATGACATCAGCGACGACATCAGCTGTTGACTTTTTGGTTAACGTTAACTGTACCTTTGATCCACGCATGGGGGTGTGTGGGCACGTATTTAAAAGTAAGAATAGGACCATGCTAAGGATTTTGACGATACGAATCCAATGGTGGTGGTTTCGAGTAGATCAGAGATCGTTAGGTTGGTCAATTTGAGGTTTAAAGCCTAGGGAATCGTGTCTGGGAGACGTTGACTTTTCCAGGATTGTTGGGGGTTCTTGATTAGGACTTTTCTAGGTTGGTAGTAACGTTTGAGTGTGTTTTTGACAGATTCGAATGACCTGTAGAGGTTGGATTAGCCCGGAGAGGCTTATGGCACGCGTTTCGAGGCGCAGCTTGTACGGTCTATGAGTGGACTTTGTTTTATGAATATGATGCATGCATAAATGTTTTATATACGTTACGAACATGATTCTAGATTCCATGAGTGCATGTGATTTGAATATGAATTGTTTGGCACTTTCGTATGAAAATGCGTTATTATACGTTCGAGATTTCAGTTTTCTATGATGTTTGGGCTTTGGATAAGTATACTACGTGCTTGTGTTTTATGTGATTCTGAAGGTTTCACGGAGGGGCATGAAATCGAGGAACTGATTTACAGTTTTGGAGGATTTCACGGAAATGCGTGAAATCGGGATTCGGGCACGAGTCCAAGTTGAACGATGATTTGAAAGTGGTTTGAAAATGAGAAAATGGTTTTCAGATTTGGAAATATCTTTCGGGCATGTGGCCCAATTGATTTGAGGTTTGACTTAGAGTATAGTCAAACTTGAGATTAGTCGGGCTACGACCCAGTTACGAGATTTCAAAAGATATTTCGGGCATGAGACCGAATTGTGAATTGACAGGATTCGAGGAATCCTGGGTTAGATTTCGGGCATGAGACTCAGTTATAAATTGGATAGGATTCGAGGAAGACTATGTGTGATACTAGAGGTTAGAGTCTCGGATGATTGGGTTATAGTCTCGGTCGATGATGACATTCGGGTTAGAGTCACGATGCACTGCCTGATGTCAAGCAGCCGATGGAGACTATGGCTGAGGGAGGCTCGACTTAGGAGTACTAATGTTATTCTCTAAGATCGATCGATGATATGTTCAGGATTGTGAGCGTTTCTGAGTTATTTGCACATGTGCTAGGATTGGAATCGTGACTTGACATTGAGGATGATGATAGTGGGCAGAGATCCCACTGAGATATTGGCTTCGATTGAGAAGTATTTTTCAGTGGATTTGACTTGGGAAGCAATACATCTTTCTTCCAAGAAAGTATTCAAAATACTGTTTAATGATGGATGCATACTTTTACGTGAAGGGTATAAATGAGATTTCGATAAATGATTTTTATAAACTGTTGTTTTGTCCACTCACAGTTTTTATGGTTTTTAATACCCTTCAAGTTGATCGAGGATGCGGGCTGTAGTAGAGATCGAGACATCATATGCCACCACAGATCCTGGCGTACTCTAATGAGCCCCGAATGGGGGACGAATTTATTTCTAGTCTGACACGCGGTATGAGACGGGAGCAAGCACATCCCACGATAATCTAGGGGGATTGGTATACTTCTTGTCAACATAGTCAGAGTAGGGCTGCCATCCAGGAACCCAAGTAAAACCAAACCGATTTGATTTGAAATTGGTTCATCATTTTCAAATGTTTAGGACTCGTTCTAAAGCTTGGTTGGTGTTCTATGAGTTCTTACGACCATCTGAGAATAAAAAACAAGGGCCAAGGATGGCAGGATGGACCTGGGTTCGAGTTCAAAAGTTGGCCGTGAAAGTTTGGAGTCGAATAGGTAATCTCAGCCTTTATTGAAAAATTGGACAAGTCATTAGGACGAAAAAATGGGGGAAAGTGATAGAGAAATGAAGAAGATAGAGTCGGGTCAGGGTCGTGGGTAAAGCGACAAGTTACAATCAAACGGGTCAACCCGTATGAAGGAAGACGATGATGACATGGCAAGCTACGGCATCACTATCACACCTGTTAGGCCCCGTGTCCAACCAGAGGGCGACACGTGGCCAGGTGTCAATCCAGTCAGTAGTGACGTGGCAATGCAACGTCAGACTTGTAAGACCATGTGGACCAGTGGGGTGGTGCAACATGGCAACATGTCAGAAGGTGTCAGGTGACATGGCAGTTGTCGTGGTAGGTCCACATCAGCACTGTTAGGACAGGTGGACTAGTAAGGATGTGCCACATGGTAGTGTATCAGAGATCTGTCATAGGTGTTAGGGACACGTGGCAGTGATGACGTTAGCGTGTGACATTATCACAAGACATGGCAGTGTTAGAGGGTGACATGTGGCACTAGTCAAGAACTGCCATGTGGCAAGCTGTCAGACCTGTCAGGCTGACGTCAGTAGATGACGTTAGCAGACGACCTCAGCGTTGACCGATATTGACTAGTCATGTTCAAAATTTTTCTACGATATGAATCCAATGGTGGTAGTTTTAGGTTGATCAGAGGTCGTTTGATAGAACACTTGGAGGTTTTTAGCCTCTGGAACAGACACGTTGACTGTACTGGGAGTTTTGAGGGTTTATGATTAGGACTTGTATCAATGGATAATGACCTTTAAGTATGATTGAGACAAGTCCGGATGTCTCGAAGACTGTGGATAGCCTTCGTATTGTCTTACAACGTAAATTTTGGAACACGGAGTGTGGGCTGTCTATGAGTGAACTTTGATTTCTAAATGATGCATGCATATATATATATATATATATATATATATATGTATGTGTGTGTGTGTTTTAATGATTTATGAATATGGTTTGAAATGCCCGTTTTATTTATAGTGTTGAATGAGGTATTTCATGATGATTTGTACGTTGGTTGGATCATGATTTAAATGATGTTTTGATTAGCGTTTTGAACAATTTCACGAGGATGCGTTAAATTGGTATTTCGGGCATGAAACCCAGTTGATTTAAGGTTTGACTTAGAGTATAGTCAAACGTAAAACTGAACAATGTTTTGATTTGGAAATGAGATTTTGGGCTTGTGACCCTATTAGAAAGACATTGGACTCTGGGAGTGAGTCTATGTGTATTTGAAAACCATGTTTCAGGCGAGAGCATGACTTTGGAGATTGATTTTGGGGCGGAGGCCCGAATCTCCGTAACGGGTCATTTGACCCATGACCCTAACCTAGTCAGAACTCAGACCTCCATCCACCGTTTTCCTCGATTTTCTTCCTGCACACTTGTCTCACTCCTAGGAACAGTTCTACGGTGTCTAAATCTCAAAATAAGGGCTAAAATTACCTATTCGAACTCGATCTTCCACGACCAATTTTCGAATCCGTCTCGAGGTCGACTCCAGCCACCAAATCCTTCCTTTTTGGTCCTTGTGAGTTCGAATGTGTGCAAGGAACAAAACTCTAGTCTTAATTTGTGCATTTAAACCCTAAAACATGAAAACCAATTCCAAAATTCCACGGTTTACCTTCCTCGATTTTCCAGCCACCATACATGGTTGTCCTCGACGTCTCAGCCTTCCCTCTCATCTCAGTCCAACCTCTCAATCTCTCTTTCCTTGTCCGACATTCGATTCCGACATGCCGCCTTTTTATGGACTCGTGACTTTTCGATCTACGTAATGGGTCTTGGTCAAAGTCCAAATAATCGCTCGGGTTAAAAGTCAACAGTTTCCCTTCCAAGGGCAAAATGATCATTTCACATTTTATTTATGAATTTACATTTCTTAAAAAGTTTGGGTTTTTACAATCTACTCCCCTTACAAAAATTTCGTCCCCGAAATTCATTCAAAAAAATGTGGATACTGTGTCCACATCAGGGCTTCGGGCTCCCACATTGCCTCTTTCATGTTGTGATTCCTCCATAATACTTTCACCAGGGGAATAGTCTTGTTCTATAATGTCTTCTCCTTCCAATCTAGAATTTATACTAGCTGTTCCTCAAAGCTCAAATCTGTCTAAGTTCCAACGGCTGTTCTTCCAGAACATGCGACTCCTTCCGTACGTACTTTTGAAGCAGTGAAACATGGAACACATCATGTACTCTCAAAAGCTCTGGGGCAAGGATAATCTGTACGCAACAACTCCAACTCTCTCTATAATCTCGTGTGGCTCAATGTAACAGGGACTGAACTTCCCACATCTACCAAATCATACAATACCCTTCCAAGGGGACAACTTCAGAAAAACCTAGTCTCCCGCTGCAAACTCTAGGTCTCTGACCCGCTGGTCGGCATAAATTTTGTAACCATCATGTACCGTCTTCAATCTTTTCTTTGACAATATGAACCCTTTCTTGGGTCATATCCATGATATAGGGTGTCAATACAGGCCTCTCGCCTACCTCAGTCCAATATATCATCGTCTTACACTGTCGTCCATATAAGGCCTCAAATTGAGCCATTCCAATACTCGACTGATAGCTGTTGTTGTAGGAAAATTTCATCAATGGTAAGAGTGTGTCCCAAGTATCCTGAAATGGTAGTTCACACGCTCTCATCATATCCTCTAAAATCTGAATAGTCCTTTTCGATTGTCCATCTGTCTGATGATGGAATGTAGTGCTGAATTATAGCATCGTACCTAGGGCTCCCTATAAACTCAGCCAAAATCTTGATGTAAACCATGGATCTCGATACGAAACAATTGATTCTGGAATCTCATGTAATTTGATGATCTCGTCAATAAACAACCGAGCAAACCATTCTAGTTTGAAGTTCTCTCGCACTAGCAAGAAATGCACAGACTTTGTAAGTTTATCCATAATCACCCAGACCTCATCAAAACTGCTTTACGTCCTAGGCAATTTGAATACGACGTCCATAGTTATGTGATCCTATTTCCACCCAAGAATTCAAATGCATGTGAACCGAGATCCATTACATAGATCGAGATAATACGAGTCCGTAGATAGGGGGCACGTCCAAATCAGACATCGTATGGGAAAGTTATGGGTTTAGAACAATTCATGGTACGATTACACAATTTACAAGGCAAGTTGACTCTTTTTTCTAGTGGCCAAAATATCCTAGCCTGAACTAATGGATGAGTGACAAGTGTTACTCATCCATTGATGGCCATCACACATTCATGCATATCCCTTCCCTTTTGGTTTCGAAAACTCGAACCCCACACCCAACCCATTTCTTAATTTTCTTCCGCCTATGCTGCTGCTTTAGAGAGAGACTTTGATTAAGAGTCAGTTTGAGAGGCTGACTGGATGGTGAGGATGGTGGAGCCACGACGGGGCTACAGGCCAGGAACCCAGGTAAAACCCGAAAACCATTTGAAATTGGTTTTTGATTTTTAAACATTTGGGACACGTTCTGAAGCTTGGTTAGTGTTCCATGAGTCCCTACGAACATCTAAGAATTAAAAACAAGGGCTGAGGATGGCAGTACGGACCTGGGTTCGAGTTCAAAAGTTGGCCATGAAGGTTTGGAGTCGAGATGAGTCAGTAGGAAGATAGAGATGAGTCAATAGGAAGAAAAATAGTGGAAAATGGTTGAGAAATGAAGAAGATAGAGCCGGATCAGGGTCGCGGGACAAACGACACGTTACAGTCAAATGGGTAGACCCGTATGAAGGAATACAATGGTGACATGGCAGGCTACATCATCATTGTCAGGGCACATGGCTAACCAAAGGGGGACACGTGGCCAGGTGTCAGTCCAGTCAGCAGTGATATGGTAGTGCCACGTCAGCCATGTTAGACCATATGGACTAGTGGGGTTGTGCCACGTGGCAAGTCCACGTTAGCACTATCAGGCCATGTGGACCAATGAGGAGGTGCCATATGATAGTGTGTCAAAGATCTATTAGAGGTGTCAAGGACACGTGGCAGTGATGATGTTAGCAGGTAATGTCATCACGTGACTTGGTAGTGTTAGAGGGGGCCACGTGGCACCAATCAGGGAGTGCCATATGGCAAGATATCAGGGCTTACAGGCGTCAGACCTGTCAGACTGACATTAGTAGATGACGTCAGCAGATGATGTATGTAGATGACGTCAGCAGATGACATCAGCAGATGACGTCAGCATATGACATCAGCAGATGACGTCAGCATATAACGTCAACATTTACCGGACTTTGATCTGTGCGTGAGGGCGCATGGGCATAAGTTTCGAGGTGAAACTGGTCATGTTCAAAAGGTTTCGACGATCTGAATCCAATGGTGATAGTTTCAGGTTGATTGAAAGTCGTTTGATAAGTCATTTGGAGGTTTTTAGCCTTGAGAAATGTGTTCGGGACATTTTGAATGTTCCAGGAGTTTTGAGGGTTTATGATTATGACTTGTATCGAAGGATAATGGCCTTTGAGTATGATTTGGACAGGTCCAGACGTCCCAGAGATAGTGAATAGGCTTCAGATTGGCTTACAACGCGGGTTTTCGAACACGCAGCGTGGACTGTCTGTGAGTGGACTTTGATTTCTAAATGATGCATGCATATATATATATATATATGTTTTAATGATTTATGAATATGGTTTGAAATGCCCATTTTATTTATAGTTTTCAATAAGGTATTTCATGATGATTTATATGTTGGTTCGATCATGATTTGAATGATTTTTTGAATAGCGGTTTTAAACGATTTCACAAGGATACGTTAAATCAATATTTCGAGCTTGAGACCAGGTTGATTTAAGGTTTGACTTAGAGTGTAGTGAAACATGAAACTGAACAATGTTTTGATTTGGAAATGAGATTTCGGGCTTGTGACACAATTGGAAAGAAATTGGACTCCGGGAGTGAGTCCATGTGTATTTGAAAACCATGTTTTAGGCTAGGACCCTATCGAGATGATTTTGGAGATTGATTTTAGGGCGGAGACCCTATGAGATTTGATTTGACTGGATTCGATGAATCCTGGAGTTATGAAAAAAATTTATTGAGACCATCCTCTATGATGCGATGATAGCTTTCAAACGCCGACCATCCCGTGGGGTGTGTGATCCTGGAGGGGTCACGTGGACGCTGTCAATAGGAGTGTCAGAGATGGACATTTTGCAGACATTGACCATCCTCTGTAATGTGTGATCCTGAGTTAGAACACCTAGATGTCGAGCCACAGGCTTCAGAGCCAGGTGTATATTAGGATGTGTAATTCCGAGTCGCACGCGTAGCGCTGATATCGTGACTGTTGATGAGATGAGATGAGATAGATGTTGGATACTGGGATTGGTCATGCTTGTGATGATTACTTTAGATAGGATGCTTTCACATGTTATTGCTTTGAAAGCCAATATGCTTTGGTTTTAAGAAAGAAACTCGATTTCTTTGTGTTGGTCTTACAATGATTGCATCGGTTTTCTTATATACTGTTTTTTTGAACAAAAATGGTTTTTAAATTGATATGCATGCATGCTTTTAAGTGAAGGGTATAAATGTCGAGTAGACACAAGGAGGGACGAGTTTCTTATGTGCTCAGTGGTTGAGAGCCATAGAGTACTAGAGTATGGTGACTCCCAGAAGATATGACCGACGATTGGTCAAGATGGAGGTGGTCGTCGATAACCCTAGTTTAGATTATTTGGTCAGGTTACCAAGAGAGAGGTACTTATGGATCGGATCTTGGGCATGGATCAATCGGTTGACTATACGTGTGAGCAGATGGTATGGGCGATGGATTGCCGCTCAAGTGAGTGATCTCGATAGTGATGGGTGGTCGTTATGAGTATTTGGTACCAATAGCTGAGTTTTCATGGATTGGTCTACACGTGATTTGTGGCATACATTGCTATCGACGAACGTGTATGAGACTATCGAGAGGTGGAGTGTATCTCGGGAGATGGTGTTTATCTCGAAAAGCGGAGTTCCTCCGACATGAGTTGGAGATTTGATGGTAGCTCGGTACGAGCAACACTTTCTATTTAAATTTGGTTAGTACTGGATGCAATGAGATTGAGATGATGAGGATTCATCGGTTCATGTCGGGTCTTGGGATTAAGACTCAAGTTTTGGTTGTGGCATCTCGTGTAGAGATGAGCTGGTCGGAATCCCAACAACAAACGAATGGGTTTGGACAACGTAGAGGCATCATGGGGATTCATGTACTTAAGAAGCTTGGATGAGGGTTGCCTCTAGCTTCAACCCTTGAGTGGAAAACGTGCGAGTTACAATGTTAATGATTGTTGAGCAGGATAGAAAAGAGCCTGAGTGGCTCAGCAAGATTCCAGTAATTCAACCGATCAGGAGGAAAGTTCAAGTTACTAGAGGCACATGCTATGCCTAGATCAATGACAAGTACCCTAGTCATCTTGGACCGATTTCACGAGTGTTGATGAACCTTGGACCCAGACACTCATAGGAGAGTACATGAACCTTGTGCCCGGGAGTTGATCCCATAGGGTTGAGACATGTGAGTTAGTACTTTGACCAGTACTACATTGGTTGTAGTTTGGTAAACCGAGACTATTCTGTTGGGATAAGGTTTTGATTTTATACAGTTTGGTATTCTAGGACATACGAGACTTTTTGTGATGTTCCTGATGGATGGGTGGACTAACCATACTTCCTTTATTGAGTATTAGAGGAATCGGTGCTATTTGGTAGTACTGAGTGGTCACGATTGATCCTTTGGTGAGACAAGAGGAGAGCACGAAGGAAAAGACTCATCTTTTCAAGAGTCTTACCAATGACTAGTCAGAGGAGACTCATTTTGTGAGTTACGGCTTGGAGGCCGAGACCAACCTGTCGTTGGCTGTTAGGGACACATGTCTTGTACATGTTTGACGTTAGGGACAGTGAACACGTGTTGTGATGTCCCTAGATATCCAGTGCATTTGGGGTGATTTAGGTTGTGCCGAGCTCCCGATGCGTTACCGAAATATTTACGTGGTTGCCCTATCTATAATTTGTTTTCTTGGGTACGTAACCCATGTTGCAGCCATTTTTTCGGAAGGTACCGATAGAGTTGAGGTCATTGAGAGTCCAATACATGACTTAGTGGATTTGGGGATCAGTTAACTTGGTACGTAATTGTTGGGAGTCCCAATTTTCTAGATTGGAATTCATGGGAACTTTGAGAGTTGGATTTGACCAAATAGCGGGACAGTGAGCTGGTACAGAATGTGTATTCCCTACCACGTGGCAACTTAGTTACTTTGTTCATCACCTCTAGAGTTTCATGGATATATAAGCTTGTAAAGGTCGAGCTGAGTTGAGGAACAGGAGGTGCTTGGTGTCACCTTGTGTTGTGAGTGAGTATCGATTTTGTTGAACCAGTGTTGGGGTTCCTAGTTATGATTTGCAAGATTAGTGTGGATCCTCGGTAGATCAAGAGGGTATCACGGTGATCGAGATGAGGGTGGATCGAGGTGATTGTATATTGAGATTGGAATCACTCAAATTAGATGAGTGTCAGTGATTGTTGGGTGGAGGTTTATCCTTGTAATTGTAGTCTATTGATGGGATTAACTCAGAATTGAGTCAATCCAGTGTAAGGCGATCATTGGCTGAACGAAAGATAAGTTACTACTCTAGTATGACTATCTTAGATGATAGTGAGGGTTTTGGAAATGACAGTGATGCATCGATACGCGGATTTAGATTGCGTACTTCTGCTACACGTGAAGGTTTAGCTTTTACATCTAGACAGTTGAGGTGATTAGAGCTGAACTCAAGGCAGAAGGGACAGCTAAGGCTGTTTGACTAATAATGATGGAATATTTGAGCATAACTTGGGAATCGTGAATATAGTATCCAAGGCCTCGAGTATGATGTTGCAGGCTCATTAGCTCTTATGCGTATGATTCATCGACGCTTAATGTTAGAGATCCGGTATGGAGGTATTGTGTGGTTGGTAGATGATCATGGAGTGATAACAAATAGTGGTCCAGTGAGACTTAGGATGGACTAATTGTTACAAAGCAGTTTTAGGATCTGACCCTTCGCATCATAAAGATGTGAGTCGAGGTTGGGATTGGTGCGTTTTGGTAGACGAAAGCTGGTTGAGTTCTAGATTTGGTTAGGTGACCATGAGAACTCAGAGAGGACGTTGCATATAGTGTATGATCAGTCCAGAACAGATATCAGACAAACAAGTTTCAATTTTGGATCATGAATGGCTACCAAGGCAGCCATGTAGTAGACGGACTAGATACGAGATTATGATGGTATGTGGATATTGGTATGTGGTCAACTTGCACTACTCACACGTTTGACAAGGTGATTGTTGAGGATTGAGCAGTCTGAATGAAACGGTATAATCATCAGATTGAGACATAAATAGACATGATATGGTAATCAGACGGGTACCGATGTTGATTGTACATTGAGTCTGAGGACTGGACATCTAATATTGTGTACTAGTGCAGAGTGATTGTGAGAGGGTTCGACTGTTGTGTGAGCATGGAGCTCAGGTTTATGATGGGCCAGAAGAACCCTAGTGTTTGTGATTGTGATTGCTTCGGCTAGAACAAGTATTCAATGAGGTCTAGATACACTCAGGATGAGTGAGATGTCGGTTGAGACGATAATTTGAGACTCCTCTCGACTCAGGATCACAACGTTGGTCACTGAATGAGATGAGATACTATAATAAGACTCTAGTGAGAGTCAGATTTTGATACGGAACTCGAGTGGAGACATTGGAGTCATAGGTTGTCGGCTTGAGATCGTGGGTATGGTTGACGGCTAGTGATCGTCTAGTGACAGATAATTTGAGATCGCTCAATGTAAACAAAGTTGTTAGACTTAGTTCTAAGTGCACTTAAGTGGATGATAGGTGGGAACGATGAGGTTTGATGCCTCAAACGAAGTTCGAGAATCGAGCGAGATTCAAGAATTGAGCAGTGGAGATTTCAGTGACAATTGGGGCACTCGCTTGTCGGATACGGTCGCTGAGGATGGGCAGAGTTTCAGTATTTACCATTGGATTACAGTTGACGTCGAGTGACGTTTGGTTCTTATGAGTGATGTGGATAGTTTTTGGAGGTGTGCATGGACACATAGGAGCCTCGAGTTGGATTCAGGATTAAATATCTGCAGTTTTGGTGTAGATTGGAGTCGAGTGGAATTTCG